>JAVSBS010025878.1:0-42406 GCA_033124195.1 Coracias cyanogaster
ACTACAAAACCATCTCGTGCAGTCCTCCATGTGCCGAGTGATGGGTTTCAGAGCATCCCCCTCCCTGCTTGTGACCCTTCAGCAGTGGCTTTCCTGTGCTTGCTGCAGGGTGTCCCTTCAGAAACCCTGCCACTCTCTCCAGCTTAGGCAACAGCATGGATAAACCTCCATTGCAAAAGCTTGAGCCCCAGCCAAATTTCCCAGAGACCAGCCGAGCTCCAGCAGCGCAGAACTAGACAGGGTCAAGCTTGCCCTGGCACCAATGCCCAGCCCCAGATCATGCCCAGAGGCTGGTCCCTGCAGTGTGGGTGCAGGTGACACCGTGCATGAGGTCCATGAAGGAAGAGTGACCTGAGGACCTTCCTGGGCCTGAGAACCTCCTTGAGTTAAAACACAAGCTGGAGAACAAGGCGTGCGTCCTTCTGAAGCTGCTAGAGAAGAAAGGGACTGAGCTAATGCTAGCGGGAGGGAATGGTGGGTTTGGAAATGTGTGAGTCATGCTTGGGCCTGACATTCAAGATAAAAAGGCTGAGATGTGCAGGCTGTGCTGGTTTCCTCAGTGGCTCCTCAGCGAGTGAGAGGGCTCTGGTGGGTGCATCCTCGCAGGGCCCGGCCACACCACCCCGGGGCATCCAGACACACAAGAGCAATTGTGGCTTTCTCGATGTTGGGCAATGAATAGGTCTGAATATTGTTGTGGATTTCAATAGAAAATGCTTTCAGATTGAAATGGCCTTGATTACAGCTGGTTGTATAATTTGTTGTGAATAAGGATCTGTGCAAAGTTTGGCATTTTCATTTTCATTGCATAATAATTAGTGATTACATTTTTCCAATATAATCCTGTGCTAATCTTGATGTGAGCCCGAAAAGCCAGTGGTGCGATGACAAGAGCCAGCATCCATGCCAACTGGGATATTATTTGGGTTCTATAGGTGAGGAACATCACGTAACCCAGAATTGCTTCCCTCTCAGAAACATACAACTCACTGACGCCCATTTGGTGATTTTAAAGTTTATTAAGGGCTCTGCACGTCCCCCTCGGGGGGCAGATGCAAATGGCAAGATGTGTTTGTCAGGCCTGTGCATGCTGTGAACAAAAACTTTCTGCAAACATACTCCCATGTAAGCCAATTTATTCCCAGAGTGTTCCTTTCCATCGTTATGGGATTATGGTTTTAGTAATGAAAATGATGATGAATAGTCCTTGGTATTTACACTGACCATTTACAGAACCAGAACTTCTTGCCTTCTATGCAATTTCTGGCATAAATGTGTCAATGGAATTATTTAACGAAATAATAATAAAAATAGGCGACTGCTCATAGAAATGTAATTTGGATTCAATGCATGGTTTCGCATATGATATAGATCTAAGGACACACATGGAATTGCACTGATTGATTAAACTATGATGCAACATTTAAGGTGGGAAAAAACCTATAGGAGCACCAGTGTGTCTTACTCTAAGCTAGAATATGACCAATTTGAATTGTTTGGGAGTGGGTTTTAAGTAAGCCACAAAAAAAGTCGTCTTTAAACTGCCACAATTCTGTCTGTACAGAAAGTTGCATCAGTGTCTTTAAGCCAATGCAAATTTGCATGCAGACCAACCTGACACGGCAGGTCCTTGTGGAGGGTCACATTTCAAACACACAGCACACTGTACCTTTTGTGCTGGCTGCGAACCAGGTCAGCACCAAGAGCTAGGGCAGAAGCTTGTAAGAATGGCAGATCATTAAGATTTGTCTGTGGTGACCAATGAATCCCAGTCAAACAAGTTGCACTAAGTCGTCAGCTGCAGTGAATTAATTACCCGGTATTTGGTTGCTGTTCTGCTTCCTTCATTGGGTCTCTCTGACTAGTAGCATTCACAGGAACTTTATAACATTTGTCAGAACTTTATATATGTATATAGTGTTTACAGGAACTTTATTTTTTAGGTGAAACATGATTACTTTGAAGGAAAACTATGAATTGCAGTCAATAACACCAATGACTTCAATCCTTGCTCTGACTGTCATCATGGTAGGCTGGCTGACAAGAAGATGAGCCTGTTGGTCTCCACATGGGCTCAGGCTGTTGTAAAACACCAATAGGGATCTGGGACCTTCTGCTGCTCTGAAGCCAACAACGCAAAAGGACACCTCCAAGTATCCACATGGATCGGGTGGGAAAGACATTGCCAGAGTATCTCCAGTGGGCCATCTTGGAGTGGCTGTACTGGGAGATGGACTTGCGCTTTCCTGGCACACGCAGATGCAAACAGAGCTGGAAGGTGGATTTGCAGCAGCAGCAGAGCCCTAGAAGTAGGGCTTGTCCCACGCAGGAGTAGGAGACGAGACACCTCTGGCTTCTCCAGCCCAGACCCAGGGGAGTCCAGCCAGCTCAGCTATAACTGTTATTGCATATTTGTAAACGAGAGCAGGCTGGAGGGATGACATGGCTCTGTTTACTCCAGTGGCATGTAAAAGTAAACACCCCAAATGAGTTGATCATTAACTCGCCTCCCCTGCTTTGCTTTCGTGCCTTCTTATATGAACAGGAGCATTCCCGCTCGACTCCTTTGCTCCATCTGGTTTTGTTTGCTTTATCTCCACAGGGCTGATTTAATAGCCCTCCTTGAACTCGGAGAAAGCTATCATTTGCTTGCAGATCAAAACAATGCTGGCTGTCTAACATCTGCAAAACCCCCAAATTCTGCTTTACGATTGAGATAAAAATCCTGCTATCAGTTTCAGAAAGCAAGCAACGAAACTTTGCATGGTTCAGGACAGTCCCATGAAAACCAAGACTTTACTGAGAGCTTGGGAGCAAGCCAATTTGATGCATTAATCTCAAGAAATAAATCACATAAATAGGAGATAAGCACATGTTTCCCTCCAAGCAAATAGAGGCCACTTGGCTGTGAAAGGCACGTCCTTCTCAAATAATGAGTGGGAGACTCTAATTCCATGCTTGCAGTCGGTGTTTCTTTAGGGGCTTACAGGCTGCAAGTAGAGGAGTAGCTGAGCATTATCAGCCATCTATTGAAAGGTTTTATGTCTCACACAGCTCACATAGCTAGCAAAAAGTCAGCTCAGACTATTTTCCCACCCACACACTTTCACAAGGAGCGAACGGCGCCACTGCTGCACAGGTCTTGTAAAGGGTCAAGGATTTATTTCTCTTGAGCAAGCAACAAACTTTTTTTCCACCAGCAATAATGTTTTGTGACAGTGAGGCACCATCCCTAGGAAACAGTAGTTTCTGATAGTCAGATGCCGAAACTACAGGCACACCGCTGGCCAGTGCCTTACTTCAGTGGTGCACAGAAACCCCTCTTTTGCACTGGGTAAGATCTCCAAGACAGGTGCTGGAAAGGTAGGAAATATTTGAATTGCTGCTTCTGAAATCCTAATCCACCTCCTTCATGTTTCATTGCATGAGCCTTGGTAATGAGGGCTTTGCAGGCAGCTCCAGGGATGCTGCTTTGGGGTGTCAACAGGACCTGTTCAACACTGGGCACTGGTGGGTCAAGAGGAGACCCAGGTGGAGGCTATCAGGAGCCAGCAGAGACCAAGGCTGTCTGGGTGGGAAATTAGGCGAATGGTCTGTGTTACTTGGCACCCACCTCCATCTTTATTTTCCCTTTGGACAGTGAAAAGTCAGTGGGTTCTGCATGGAGAAGCCACACGGGTGAGGTCCAGTTCAGACTTCAGCTATAAGCCCAAACACTGTAACTTGACATGAGCAACTGCAGCAGCAAACTGTGGTTACTGGAGTTCCCCTTTTGTGGCTTAGGAAGGAGTTTCATGAAAACCCAAACCAGCCAAGTCAAATCAGGGTAAGTTATAGAAGCTTCTGAACAAGCACCCACAGACTTGGTAGCCCAGCTCTTTGCTAAAATTAAGTGCACTGAGATGAGCTCCTCTCATCAACACTCTCCTAAACTTGTCTTTTCTTGATTTTCTTCCGTCTGCAGCACCCGCAGAGATGAAGAACACTTCAGCTCCCCAGGACTGCCCGTCCCTGGCTCCCTCCAGGGCAGCCCTGTTGCTGTGGTGCCCTTGAGGTGGCCCGGGCTGTGGTCCTTGGCCCTGGTGTTTTTCCTCTCCATCCTTGCAGCCTTGTCACAGCCTCTCACTTATTCTGGGCCATGTTGGCAGCTGGCTTGACTCCTGCAGAGCTACCAAACCACATTTCATGAAGGCTGATCACAGAAGCTATTGTTGTCCTGTGTAAAGCCATTTATTTGCTGGTGAATCCCCAGGGTTTCTCCAGAGGGAGAGGGGGAAAGTGGACAATAGCGGGAGCAAAGGGACCCTGCTCGGCTCAGGCTTTCTCAAGGACGCGAAACCCTCAGCTAACCACAGTGTGATTCC
Organism: Coracias cyanogaster; assembly: GCA_033124195.1. Classification (NCBI taxonomy): domain Eukaryota; kingdom Metazoa; phylum Chordata; class Aves; order Coraciiformes; family Coraciidae; genus Coracias; species Coracias cyanogaster. The sequence goes on from JAVSBS010025878.1 coordinate 4,365, forward strand.
ACCCAGCCACTGGGCTATTTTTAGCATAACATTTCATCTGGGCTGCTGTTCCCTCTGCTCAGAGCCCAAATGTGCTCTCGGGAACAGACTAAGCATTGCCATCACAAATAGCCTGAGGTGGGCGGGTGGCACAGCTCTTCCCTGCACACTGGGAATCCATAAGGATGCAAAACCAGCATAGTGGCAGATCCAACAGCCTTACCTACCACGAACTCTTCAGGGCACTCTCTGGTTTCATAACTCCATTAAGGCACCAGGACAGGTATCTGCTGCCCTTCTTTCTCTGTTCAGGCTCTGTTGGGCTACCAGCACTGCATGCAGCTCCTGGGCTGTCAGTCCCTTGTACTGGACCTGCAGAGCTGGACAGGCGTGGGGAACAAGCTGTGGGCAGGGATACTGGAGGCCTATGAACAACTGGAGGTTGGTTGCACCTCCTTGTGCTATCAGCTCATGTCACACTTGCATTGTGGCAGCTCTGCCATTGTAAAGGGTATCTAGCAAAAAGCAGAGGTCTAAAAAGCGATGCACCATTGCTCTGCATCAACTCTTCCCATGCTCTTCCCCACAGGAAGGGAAGCACAAGAAAATGCTTTGACCTTCTGCTTAGCAGAGCAGCCCCAACCCCAAAACTGGCTCCATGTTCGCCTTCCAGCAAGCTCAGTGGCTGCAGCAGCCAGTCCCTCCTCAGGTGCTTTCTCCATCAGCTGGAGCCATCTCCTTGGGACAAATCACTCCTGCTTGTGGGGTCCCTGTCTATGGGGGCAGGAATTATTTTGACTGCTGACCCTGGGACACAGTCATGTCCTCCAGGGTAAACAGAAGATAGAGAATAAATACTCCATTTTCATGATTGTCAGTGGAGACAGAGGTAATAACCGTAGCAGACGGACTTTCCTCTGAGGGAAGAGAAGGATTTCTGAGCAGAGCAGGGTGGCCTTCACATACTGGGTGCTCAACAAGACATCTGGACAGTGCTTTCTGCCCAGGCACTGCCTGTGAGCTCTGCCGCAGGTTTCGTATGCCTGGCTGCCCGGGCAAAGGGTGGCTGTTCCTGTGCCTGGACTGGGGACATTTTAAACAGGAGACTGAAGAGTAGCAAATAATGAATACCACACTCCGGTCTGAGTTTTTTGGATGAATAATCATTGGTGTTGAAATTTATGAAACTTTGTGAGTATAGGCTCTGAGTGTTTTCACCAATACCCAGCGGCTGTCCAGAGACAAACAATAACAGGAACGGCAGCAAACACAGTGTGGGGAAGGGGAGTGATGGCTTTGCTCTGTTTCCCCTTTCTGTCACCAAGCAAGGGGACAAGGACTTGTCAGGTCTCTCAGGAATGTTGTGGCCACCACATAAGCAGGCCATGCAAAGGAAGTTTTGTGCCCAAACCTCTCCCCTATTCCCAGTTCCCTCTCCTAGCACCTGCCCCTTCTGCTGCTGGCAGGCTGCAGATCCATGTGCACTGGCTCTGAGGGGCTTCCAGTCACACACAGCTGCCCAGTCTGTGTCCAGGTGCCATTTCTAGGTCTCAATCAGAGCTTTTTCCATCAAGAAATTACCTTGGGAGCCCATGGCCATGGCAAGATGGTTCATATTGCCTTCAAGAACCTCTGGAAAGAGTCCTTAGCCAGTGGAGTATCCAGCTGGCAGCTCAAGAAGTGAGTTAGCAAAACAAAGACAGATGGCAGGGGTTTAACTCGAGCAGTTTCTCATTACTGCTATCATGCTGCAGCCATCGGGAGTGTCCCTACTGCCTTTGCTGTAGCTGGAGGTCTGGGTTCCCTCTGGCTCCTGGCTCAGTGGCACACCATGCCCCCGCTGCGGTCTGTAGACAGCCCCTGCACCTTCCCAGTGCAATTGGGACCAGTCTCTGCATACACAGCCATACTGGTAGTAGCGGTGCAGGGGCTTCTGTACTCAGAGAGGAAGGGACAGTGAGGGACCCAGTCTGCAGAAGCACACCCCACAGGTGGGGAGGGCGATGGGCCAGGCAGGGAGCAAATCTGCCATTGCCCACCCAGACCTCCGGCGTCAGCCCCAAGTACGCAGGTTTGTTGAAAGGCTTTGCTGCCGGATCATGCAAGGGCCACCCCACTTCTTGGGATGCACAGCTGTCCAGGCTGGTGTCTGGGTCTAGTGTGGGCAGCTAAAGGTTCCTGGGTCACATGCAGCACCCACAGCACCCAGTCCCATACGCTGCAGCCCAGTGCACGCTGCACTGACCCTCCTGCTGCCTGCTGCCCAGCAAACCCAAAGAACGTTCCAGCCACTGGAGCTGCCAGGCTGGGTCTCCCCACATTCCTCATCCCTTGCCCTGGGCTTTCCTCAGGGACAAATCTGCAGGGGGGGAGATGTGTCACTTGTTCTTTGAATATTGCTGGCTCAGGCCAGTGTTTCTCCAGCCACACCTGGAGTCAGCCAGAGGCTGATTTCATATCCAAATTATGGCTAGATAAATGCGAGAGGGATCTACCAGTGACAACAGGAGAGAAATTCATTCCTTGCATGAGTGGAGAGAAACTACATCCCAGGAAACATTTGGTTTCCTTCAGCAATTTGAATGCCTCTCTGAATATGAGACAAGCATGTCGCCTTACCAGGGAGTGTGGCATTGCGCTCACAGAGCTTCTCCCTCTTCCAAGCCCGGCTGCTGCAGAAATGCAGGCAGGCAAAAATGCCCGGGCTCGGGAGTCACCAGCACCGGGTTTTTAAATAGTTTGGCTATTTTAAAAGCTGATGGTGTTTGTTTGTTAGGCCACAAGCTTTGCACAGCTCCCCCCCCACATCCACCCAAAGCAGAGCAGCTGGCCGCTGGCACCGGCGCTGCTGTAGTGGCACCGTGGTGTGACATGTCTGCCAAGGGACAGTGACATATCTGCCAGGGGACAGTGACATATCTGCCAGGGGACACGGGAGCCATCCCCACCCACTGATGTGAGCAGCGTCGAGGCGAAGCCTGGGCCAAGCCCTCCTCGAAGGCTGGCTGTCAGGTAGGAGCCTTGTGTCACTGTTTTAGGTGGCCCTGAGTGACACTTGGCCAAGGGTTTATCTTGCCAGTGTTGGAGTCGCCCGTTTGGGCTGGCTGCTGTTTCTCTAGGTGGCTGTGCTGGGAGATTTCAGCTTAGCCAGCAAACTTCTTGTTGAAACATCAGCTGTGCTAAATTTGTACAAAGCAATTCTCATGCTGTCCAGATGCCACTGCTTCTAAAAATAGTTTGGTCTAGTCCATTTTCCCAGCTTCTTGCCTTTTATCAGTAATACTCTTAATAGTCTTTGCAATATTTTAAGGAGTCATTTGTCCATGTCAGGCCAGCAATTACTGGGAACAAGAGGCCTTCCCTGTTCCCCTGTGCCCCCATTCATGCCCTACACAAAAAAAGACCACAAAGAAGCTCTTTTCTGCATTGGAAAATGGAATTTTTGGGTGCACAGTTGACAGGACCTGTGCCATGTTGGGTCAAGTTCAGACTTTCATTGCAGAGCCCTTCAGTGTACAAATGCTGCTGTAGATCCCTCCTTCAGCACTGGTGCAGCATCTGGAGTGAGAGCAGGATGTCCCTGAGGGTCCTCACCATGTGAGCTGTTGTCCAGTGTGGCCAGGATCTGGAGAGTCATAAGATGTATTGGGATGCATTGGGCTGGGTTGGAGTGGGGTGGGATAGGAGATTAGATGGGATTGAGTGGGATGGAATGGGTTAGTGTGGGGTAGGATGAGTTGGAATGGGATGAGTTGAGTTGGGATGGGGTAGGAGTGGGAAGGATGGGGTGCCAGGTCAGCAACAAGGGGCAGTTCCCTTCCACTGCTGCCTTGTTGGGAAAAACTGCAGTGCACGCTCATGCCTCGTTTTCCCCATCTCTCAGTGGGTATGACCGTGCCCTTTGAGAACCTGGGAGGTTTGTGGCTGGAGGTCATCACATCAGCAGTGCTGTTATGAGTGCCAGAGACAGATACTCTTTGTGACACTATCTTGTTTGCTAATATTTTGTGTCATGAAAATTTACACCATTTCTGAAGCATTTTTGCAAACACAAGCAGCTTTTAAGGACATTGGCATCATTTAAGTTTCCAGCAACGTTCTTGAATGTTGTGGCTTTTCCTGTGTTTATTTTTCCTCCTCCTGGACCTTTTGCTCAGCAGACAGGCTTGGTTTTTTCTTTTGGCCCTGCCTGCTTGGAGTGAGCATCCCAGGAGGTGCAGCATTGGCAGAGCCTGCATGAGGCTGTGTTGAAACCCCAGGGGTGATCGTGGGGATGCCCATGGGACCAGGAGGAGATGCATGTGTCAGAGGTGGCCAGCAGCCCTGCTCGCAGCAGTGGCAGAAACCTGAATTTCCTCAGGGGCAGGTCAACAGGACCCACGGCATCACCTCTTCTTGCTAGGGCAGGCCAGCAAATGGGGAGATCTTCTCTGAGCTACCCTTTTGCTTTGGGGTCTCAGTGTGTCCGGCAGCCAGGGTGAAATGACTCTGAGAAATCCCAGGCAGTCAACTTGGAAAATCCCAGGGAGTTTTACTTACTCCCAGAAGATGTTTGTGTAACAATACAGTTGGGGAGCCCTATTTTTGGTACAATGTATTGCTCCACGTGCCAAGATGTGCTGATACTGCCCAGCTTGGGCAGTCTGGAGGGCTGTTAGGTGCAGGGAGTTGTCCAGCCCCTGGCAGGGACCAACGCTGCTGCTTCCAGGGCTCCTTGCTGGGCTGTAAAACCTGGTGAGCAAAAGTAATTGGCATTTTCAGTATGGGGCATGTTACTAAGCCAGCTTTTGGGGGTATGGCTGAAGGGATCATTGAAAATGGTTCTTCAACAGCAAACCTGGGGAACTGGTGGGGAATGCTGCTTGGTGGGTGGAGTTGCATCTGTTGGGCTCTGCCTTGTAGGAAACCCCACTGTGTCTGAAATGCTCCACCTGGCAACACTGTCTGCACCTGCTTTAGCTGTTTGCTGGAGTCAGGTTTGGAGATTTTGGTGTGGAAAAGACTTTGGCAGTGCCCCAGCATCAGCTCTGGCAGGCAGTGTCCCACAGTGGCTGCTGGGCGAGCACCCCTGTCCCGGGCCACCCCCAGTCTCTGCTGCAGCCATCCCAGCCCCGTTCCCAGAGATGCTGAAGGGAACTGGTGGGCTAATTGCAAAGACAGTTGCTAATGTGCACGTCCAGCCACAACTGCCACCTCAGGGCTGACCTGCACTGGCATGTCTCCTCTGAGGGTGGCCAGCTCGTTCTGGCCACGGGACAGTCCTGCTGCCCACGGGCTGGAGCGTTGGCTGGGTGACCTGGGGCTCCCCAGCAGCTCTGGCACTGGTCGCTCAGGCCCTTGGCAGAGGCTGCAGGAGTTATTTCTATCCATCCCTGCAGTGTGGTGAGAGAGCCAGGAGACACCCCTTTGCCTCTGGCTCAGCAGTCCTGCTTCTGATGACTGCCAGCCTGCAGTAGCTGCTCCCATGGGGCGGCTGTGAGGGCTCGCTCTGCAGCCCCCCGGCATGAGCCAAAGAGGCACCCACTGGGAGTGTCCTCCATGACTTCCCAGGAGAGCAATGGGTGCCTTAAGGGATGCAAGAGGAGAGCAAATACTGAGGCTTTCCTGCAACACAACGGGCATCAGCCCAGCTGGCCCTCAGCTTGCATTCATGTTTCAGTGTGTGATGGACCAAACCAGGCACACCTGGAGAGGAGGTTTTGGAGAGTGCTCCTCCAAATGCAGCAGCATCACTTCAGCTTTGCAGCTGCACTGGACTTGTACCTGTGACAATCCATCAGTGAAGCTCTGCCTGTTCTCCTTGTGGGCAAGCCTTTGGGACTGATGGACACAGCCATGCACCCAGGCATCTGCTCACACATGGGCCAGCAGCAAGACATGCCAGCTCTGCTGCACAGGCAGGGATGCTCATGCAGGCTGTGCCCAGAGAGGTTCGTGGGGGCCCAACCAGGGCATGCAGTCCTGCTTGACCGCCCGGGTCTCCTCTGTGGGAGCCGGCTCCTGTCTGCTGCCCTTTATTCTGCTTCATCTCCGTGGCTGCTGGGAGGACGTGGAACAAACAAACACGGGAACAATGCTTTCCAGGAACCACGCACTTCCTCCGAGAGCCCCAAGGTCAGCGTTGTGAGCACCGCAGAAACACCCTGTGCTGGATGTGGCCGGCAAGCTGGAGCAGTGAGCATCCCGCCGAGCCACCGTGCTGCCATCTTTGTTAGAAAAAGCAACAACAAAAAAGATTTGTGACTTATCCCTCATGCCCATAAAAGAGTGCTTGAATCTCCAGCAGCCTGGTGGAGGGTGCTGGTGCAAGGGCCAGAGCCCTTGTGCTTTTGCATATTGGTGTTTCAGGGAAGGCTCAGGAAGTGCTGATGAAGCATTTGGACTTCAGGTCTTACAAACTTGAGGGGAACATGTGTGGCAAGAGGCTTGTTCCCATAGCTCCTCCAAAAAAATCCTTACCAGGGTTCATTTGTGGAGTGGACTGCATATAAATTATCCATAAATAAGCTTAACATTAGTGAGCAGGTGGAACAGGGAAGGGTTCAGGATATTATGCAAAGAAAGTAGACAAAGAGCCAGGCTGCAATTGCTCTTTGTCTCGGGGAGCCGGGCTCACTTTCTGCAGTCACAACGAGTTAGCACAGGGCACAAAGGCGGGCAATTTCAGATTTGATTAAACTGGTTGACAGCATTCATATGTTAAATGATTATATGCTACTATCTGCTGCTACAGTATGCATATCTCAGGAGAATCACAAATGAATTTGTTGAGGCCAGAGTGTATTGTAATAGGAGATGTAATTAATAAACCAGACAAGAGGGGGAAAAAAAAGTTGTGGTTTTTACCCAATGACCAGGCATGACAAGTCAGGAAGAAATTAGTAGCACGGATGAACACAGATGCCTGTTCTGGCATGTGAGGGTCTAATCCAGATGCAAACATTTTAGGCAGGATCCTGTCTCCGATCTTCAAAACTTGAGACACGCAGGAGGGCTGTGTGCCGTTCCCCACGCCGGCAGATGTCTGCAGAGGCAGGTCAGGGCTGCTCAAAGGCATTCCCAGAGTAAGGATTATTTTGCCTTTATGCTTGCTGCTCATTCAGTCTTTTGTGAGATGCCACGAGGAATCAAATGACATTTGAAACAGCATCGAGGATTAGAAATCCCCCGTGTCAGCCACACAATGTGCAGGCAGAGGAGCTGTGGAGAATGCGGCGAGGCAGAGGCAACACACACCCCAGCATCACCTTTGCTGCACAGGGACCTTGCACCCCAGGTGTGCTGCCTCCAACCCCTGCATTGCCCGACACGTGAAAAGATGTCTCTGAAACGTGGCTTCCCAGCAAAGCTGCGTGGATTTGCTCAGTCAGTGGCCCCAGCCCATGGGAGAGGGGCAAAGACCACATTTGGCAGGTGAGGGAATGTTGAGGGACAGCTCTTGGCTGTGTATCTGCTCCACGCAGGGCTGCATGGCTGTGGACACGTGTCCTGGGTCACACCAGGACCACGCTAGCACCTTGGCCCACTGAAAAGTAGTGCCAAACAGGAGGGCCAAAGAGACACTATCACCGAAGAAAGTATCTGCAATGACTCCTTACATCTCCCTGCTTTCCAGGGGAAAAATGTGGCTGGTCCCTGCCTGGGACTGCGGTGTCATCCCAGGCTGTCTCACAGATGGTGATGATGAGAAGTGAGGTGACATGCCTCCCTGCTGTGGCCTCATCCATGTGTGGACAGACCCCCTCCTAGACATCAAGCTGACCCCCTAGAGCAACTTGCCTTGGCTTCAGATCAAAATCACCGTAGGAAATGCAGAATAAAAGGAGTTAGGCAGAGGATGGGTTGCAAAAGCTGCCTCTATGCAATTAAACAGGACAAAAAACAGCTACAAGAGAGAGGGGAGAAGGGACCAGTCCTTGCTGGTCCTGCTGGGTCACCAGGTTGGCTCTGTCCTCTGAATACCATCAGCAATAGCCATGTTTCCTCCTCTGGGTCAGTGCGATGGGCAAGTGAAGCTGTCCATTCCAGGCATTTCTGCTGGTAACTGTGAGCTCCAGGGCAGCAGAGCAAGTTCAGGCTGGCTCTGTTTTCTTATGGCCACCAGTAAGCCCTGGCACTGTCAGAAGAGCCCTGGTGTTACTCACAATGGGTCCACCCTCATTCGCTGCCTGCTGCAGCTGGACATGGAGTGTGAAAACAGCCCAAATGGGCTTTTTTTTCTAAGAACACCTGCTATTGAGCAGCACCTGAGCTTACAAGTCCATTCCAGCTTCAGTTTGTCCCCGTGTCACCCCACACTCCCTCCATGCTGGCATCTCTAGCTCTGCTGCCCCAGTCTCACTTGGCTCCCATATGAGCTGGCTCGGTGCCAGGAACAGGATAAAACACAGTGCAGAGAAACCTGGCTGGCCAGAAAAGGCACTCGTGCCACAGCGGTAAGGAATTAACCCAGATCTGCACTGATAAAGCAACTGGGCAGTGCTGCCATGGTGGGGGTGAGCTTCAGTTCGGTGAGGCGATGACTGGCAGCAGGAGGTGAGTGAGCAGGTAGGAGGCTGCCAGGTTCTGTGCCAGCCTCGGGCATCCCCTGCCCCACCACAGCCCTGACTGGCATTGGCAGGGAGATGGGAGCCATCTCCCTAACGTTCCTGTAGCCATAGCTTACGTCTCAGGCTACATTCACAAAGCACCCTCCGGCTGCACCATAGGCATGAGATTAAGTGAAACAGCCATCTCTGCAGGCTCAGGATGCCCAAATGTGTGGTGTGCAGGGTGGGTTATGGGGAGCTGTGGAGGAACTGCCCCAGAGCAGAGCTAGTTGCCTGCCCTGGGAGCTGCACCCCTACAGATACTGGAAAGGAGGGTGGTGAGACACTGGTACACATTGCCCAGGGAGGCTGTGGTTGCTCCATCCCTGGAGGTGTTCAAGGCCAGGTTGGATGGGACCTTGAGCAACCTGGTGTAGTGGGAGGTGTCCCTGCCATGGCAGGGGGGTCTAACTAGATGATCTTTGAGGTCTCTTCCAACCCAAACCACTCTATGATTCTATGATTCTATGATTCTATGATTCTATGATACTATGAAATTAGTTCACCAATCTCGTTATGCTGATTGGGCTGCCAGGTTTAAGTTGCCTGCAGGGGGATTCACCAAAAGCTGGCTTAGTAACGTGTCTGTGGCCAGATCTGAAGCAAGGTGCTCTGTGGAGGATCCTGCAATGTCACCTTGTCACCAGCCCTACCTGGCTTCCCGCAGCACTTTTCAGCATGCACAGGACAACATTCCCCCAAATCTTTTAATTCCCATTCTGCTATTGTCAGCTGTCTTCTCCCAGAGCATTTCCCCCTCCCTCCAAAAGAGCAAAAAAGAAATCAGAAAGTTCATGAAGATTTTTGTCTGGAGGAGGAGGGCCCTTGGAGAGCGGCTGCCCACTCCCGGCTGCGCGGGGAACATGGCTGGGCTGCCTGGCTCGGCGCGGAGCTCACCAGCACTCGCCATGCACCGGGTTGCAATGAAAGGTTTTATTGCCCACTCATCTAGCCCATATCGGCCAACACTTTGGCTGAAGGAGAGGCATCCATTCAAAGCCAGTTTACAGCAAAGTCTTTATTTTTATTTTAAAAGCATCTGGAAATTAAAAATCCCCTTTGGCACTCATCCACTTTGGAGAGAGAGCCAGGCCTGTCGTCTGGCCAAGCAGCCCTGCTCTAGGGTGGATCCAGCACTGGGACGTTTTTCCGACTCAAGCAGACGCAGGCTGCTGGACTTCTTCCAGCAGTTCCACAAACTTCCCACGCCCAGCACTGGTTTGGTCCTCACACCATACGCATGAGAGGGCTGCGTGTCACTTGGAGCCATTCGGGGTGTGTGCTGTGCCCAGCCCTATGCTCTTCCCCAACCCTGGGATGTCTGTCGGATGGCGCTTTGGCCAAGGCAAAGAGCAACAGGCTGATTGGTGTAGGTTTCACCCCAGGTGAATGGCACCAATGCAAAACGTGGGTTGTTTCCACTTCGGGGTGGCTGCAAGTCTGACAGACGTTGGCCACCCTGAACAACCTCTCCCCATGGAGAGGGTACGTTGCTGCAGCCTCCTCAGCAGCATGGCAGGAGGTGACACTACTCACGGCTGGCTGAACCTGGTGGGACACCTGTGCTGAGTGTATGGCAGAGCCCTGGAGAGTTCTCCATGAGCAGTGTTTTGTCCCAAAATCCACATTTCCTTGAACTCCTTCTGTGGCAGGCTGGTAAATCCCAGCTAGTTTATCCCTTGGATCAAGGTGTATTTTAGAAAAAGGGAAAACAAGAGAAGCAAATACAGGCCTGTGTGCAGTTATAGTTGTGTGGACCTGGTTTTTATCCTGCAGGAAAGATGCAGGCACTGGACATCTCCAGCCTGCTCTGGCAACTGGCATCTCCGGCTGCCCAGTCCCATGCATCCCTTCACCATGTCTCTGCAGCAGGAAGGCAGGTTGCTCTGAAACAAGGCAGAGGACAGAGCAATAACGGTAATTTATTGGCTCTGTGCTACAGAAAGAAAATTTAGAAGCCCGTGCCCAACAGCTTGGGATTGCCACTGCGGAGAATTGAACCTGCTGAGCGCACCAGCTGCTACCCAGGATAGTCTTTTATCCAAAAAAGTAGGTGAGATGAATAAAAGTATGTCCAGCTGTAGGAGGAGCTGGGGATCTCTAGACACAGCTTTTGCCTATGTCCTGCTGAGTGCCTGAGGATGTTCTCCTGCCCTGTGGGGTGGGTACTCCACAGCCTGGGTTGGCTGCAGCCATGGTGTGTTACCCACTGCCTACACTAACGCCTGGAGAAAATGAGGATTATTGCTTATGAGTGTCACTGATGTTTCTGGCAGGAGAGGAAGGCAATGTGGGTACAAGTTATACCTTGGGAGATTCCGACTGGACACAAGGGGAAGAATTTTCAACATGAGAACAACCAGGCATTGAAATAATCTCCTCAGGGAAGTGGTGGATTCCCCAGCATTGAGCACTTAAGATTCAGCTGGACAGGGTGCTGGGCCATCTTGTCTAGACTGTGCTTTTGCTAAGGAAGGTTGGACCGGGTGATCCTTGACGTCCCTTCCAACCTGGTGTTCTATGATTCTATGATTTCATAGCCGTGCCCCATAGGCAGGGGACAGGGGATTAAAAGAGCACAGATCCATCACCTCTCAGCCTACCATTCCCAACCCACCCTGTCCCACCAGCTCTTGCTTCCATGTACATGCTGGGAACCAGCTTTCTCTTCTTCCTCCCAAAGTCCTGCTCTTAGCAAGAGCTACTCCTTACCAGGAAAGACCAATTTCATCGCTTGTGCAGGCCGGTGAGGGCCAGGCACTGAGAGACACGAGCAGAGACTCTTCTTTAATCTTAGCTAAGCTCTTGCAAAGCCCTATGGCACATACACAAACTAGACTTCTTTTCAGAGGCTCATAAAACTGAAACAGCCGTGGTCAGATCCTTATGGCAATGGCAACTCGCCCATCTTTAGCACAAAGCCTATCTTCCCCCATTGGATTTTAAGTTCTTGTTTCAAAGTATGGAAGCATTAGATCTTTCCAAAGAGAGGATTTCCTGAATTATTCTAACACTGAAAAAACAATGTATTCTTCTCTGCCCTGGCTCTTACAGACAGTTGAAGCACTTGGCTGAAATTTTCTCAAAAGAAAAAGAAAAAAGCCGGAGTCATGACATAAGAACAGGATCTTACACTCAGAAGAGACAAGCAACATCCAGAGCAGGCTGTGCTACCAGCTCTGCCTCTAGGAATATCTGCCAACTTTGTGAGCATTGTACATTGTTTAAAGAATCTAATCAAATTATATATTCCTTTTGAAGTCAGACAACTTTGATTTAACAATGACTTCAGAGCTTTGAAAACCCCAATCTTTTCTAGTTTGTCTTCCATGATGGTTCCTTACCTGTCTTCCATGATTGAATAAATCATTATAAACATAAACCAGATGCCTAATGTTAACAATAACTTTAGAGAGCCCTGCTTCCCCTAAGATGTATGGGCAATGACTAACACACTTTTAGCCTCCAGCCTTAATTTAAAGCATTCTGAAGTTGTGCACCAGTGAGATGAAGGCTGCCCGAGACAATAACTTTTACATTAAAAATAATCTGTATTTAGCAGCAACAAAGTCAAGACTGTCCTTCAGCCCTGATCTCTCAGCCTGCCGTGGGTGCTCTGCAAGCTGTGGGCTGTGCTTACAAAAATTCATGCCTGAAGATGTTGGAAAAGGAAGACCTTGAACTATGTTGAAGAAGATAAGGTGTGTTTGAATGCATGGAAGCAGCAGCTTATGCAACTTGTGGTGAGCGCACAGCAGCCGAGCATAGCTCCTTGCAGCGAAGCCGGTGTTATTTTCAGCTGAGAAGCAACAAGGGACAGTGCTGAGTCTCCAGACACGATGTTTCTCTCCAGCAGAACCGGCAAGTGGTTGAGTTGACCTCAGCCTCTGCATTGCCAGCTGAGCTAAAGCACTTAGAAATCTGGAACTCACCTTGCCTGAAGACAGACCACCAATGTGTGGAGCAGAGCAGGGGGATGGGCTGGTGGAAGACAGAAGTGTTTCTGACCCAGAGACCTCAGCCTGCGGAAAGCCTGCAGCTAACAGCTGCTCCAGAGCTGCTCTGGAGGGAATACGTTGCTTAACACAGGAACACGCTTAAATGCATTACTAGTGCAGCTAAATTAGTGACTGGATGTTGAGCTCTGGCAAAGAAACAAAGTTTTGAAAGCTTTGTTCAATATTCTTTCACTTTCCTTTGCCTGCACACACTGAGCCCGCAGTTGGCACTTAAATTATCTTGCCATTTTATTTGCATATTTTTTGTATTCCTTATTTACAAGGTTTGCTGTCTTACTCATTTGAAGCAATAACCAAAAAGTGGATGAAAGAAGAGAGGCTGGGGGGGGGGGAAACTTTTGGATCTGCCACAGTCAGAGACATTGGTATTAGGTAAACTCTTCCACGCAGACGTGCTCTGCTCTTGTTATGTACCAGCGCAGCGGGAACCTTGGTGCAGAATTTCCTGACACAGAACGAACTTAAAAGAGCCAACACTAAAAATATACCAACAGGGAGGCTCAGAGGGGATTGTTTCTTGTCCCTACTTCATGACAGTACCTCTGTTTTGTTAAAAGACCTTTGCATGACAGCCTCCCAGGCAACCTGGTCACAGTTAAGCCAAAAGATGTTTGAAGCCATGGCAAAGACACCATGCAAAAAAATAAAAGCACACCAAGACAATCGGGGGATATTATCCAGAGGCTTGCCCTTTTCATGGAATTTGTGTTACCCTTGTGTCACAGCTTGGTTTTTTTCCTAATTTTCAGCTGCTTGGTGAATTTTCAGCCCTGAGCTTTTTTCTCATTCTGATTTTCAAATGAAAACTCAACAAATTATTTGCTATGAGGAATGGGACAAAGAACGAGTGGCCTGAGGGAAGTGGAGACACTGGACTCAACATCTCCGAGGAAACTTTTGTGACCTGCTTCACTTTTGTGCTGTTGCATGCCAATCGGAGAGTTCCTTGCCAAAACAGACCCCACTGGCTATCCAGCCACACTTGCAGCAGCACCAAATCTGAATTTACTGAATATAAAATATACACTAGAATATAAAATACCATAATTTATGCATCTTAAGCCGTGTTTTTGATCACGTCAAACAGCGAGCAAAACCTGAAAAGCATCTTTTATAAAGAACGTTAATTGTATATGATGTTTTTTCCTTATACAGAATGATTTACCTGTCTCTGGGGTTATGGTCTTTGTATAGCAGAGCACATGTCTGTTCTGGTTCCTTATGTCTGAGATACAGATCCCAGGCAAACAGCTGTCCCATGGTATTGGGCGTTTTTCATGACAAATAGGAATCCTTCACAGGCAGCTTTCATTTTTTCATCTGAAAGACTCAATACATTAGTAGTTGCCAGAGTTCTGCAAACTTTCATATCTGTTATGCCATCACCACTACAAATGCTTTCAAATTAACAAGCAGCCAGATTTCCTTTCTGTGACCAAGCAGGAAAATAAAGAGAAAAGACAGAAATTATTACATTACAGAATACCTTCTCCTCTGTCCCACTTAGCAATCACTCTGTAAAGTGATATGAAAAGTTATTTACATTGGGATACATCTAAGGGGACGAATAAGTGCAAATGCTCTGAAAAAGGATCCAGCTGTTTCCTTTCTTATCCTTGCCTGTCTCTGCTGATGATCAATTGTCCTTACACCGGCAAGTGAGCTGGGGCTGCTGTGCTCCCAGCACGCTCAGACAGGATCCTGACAAAGTGCAATAAAAATTGCTGAGAAACAAGGATTTTAAGTAATGTTATAAGTGCATTAACAATTTAATTTCCTTTTTAGCTCATTACTTTTTTTGGATTCCTGTTTGATTTTTGAAAAGGATATCTTCAGTCTCTATGCATGGATGAGGGCAGGGATGCAGAGAACAACCTTTCCTGTAGAAGCAGATCTGCTGTTGCATTGGCAGTTTCCAAGAAAAATAGAATAGAAAAGCGAGGTGGCATTGCAAGAGAAACATTTTATAACAATATATTGCACAGCCGTCCCACTATTGCCAACACAGTATTCCAGACACACAAACATAGTGGGATGCACAGCAAAAGGCTGGAATCATGGCTCTTTCAGAGTAAGACATCAGGACCCAGGCGCCCATCTGGTGCATCTGGCAAAAAGGTCATATATTTAAAAATAATGAGAGTGATACTAAAAAGTCAAGGAAATACACTTTTGTGTCTCTTTTCATGATTCTGAATTCTTCCTGTGAATTGCTCCATCTTTGACTGTGTCTTTTCAAACACTTATCAATGGTCCCATCTGCTTGGCAATGAGAAATGGAGGCACAGTCTTTGAGGAGGTCTTGCACATCTCCAAGAACTTCAATGGTCACTGATGGGCAGCCACACTCAGGCAACCCCAAGGACCCCCCTGGTCTGGCAGTCTATGGACAAAATCTGGGTAAGCGACTTAATATCCTCAAAAATCGCCATGGTGAGTAATCCCCTGAGATTTAGTGTTGCCCTCAGAAGCACAGGCTTGACAGTCATAAAAGGCTCACATATGCTTTTAAAGTGATGTTCAGTCACAATATTCTGTTTGTACAGGTCTGTTGCATTGTGGGGAGGACACAGTCATCTCAAAACAAATGATGCAGGATCAGTTTTACTAACTGATACGCTTGAAAAATCATACCTGCAACAGATGCTGATGCACAGTTCATTTATACTAGACACAATTGATCGTAGATTAGGTTCTATCCTGGAAACATATGCACACATTTTGTTTCTACCTTCGCTAAGACGAGGACAGAATTTTGCATTCCTGTACTTTTTATAACTCTTCCCTCACCCTGCTATAGCTTGTGGCAAAACCTTAGCCTTGAAGAACTGCGATGGGGAAGTTTTTATCAAGGAGACTCCAGGGGCTGCTTGTGTCTCCTTTATGCCGTAGGTTCAACCAGAAGGGACTGCCAGGGAGTAGGTTCAGCATATAAATGGTGTGTATAAATAGCGATGTAAAAATCAGAAAAATAGCAGATTTTATTATCTCTGTACTTCTCGGGCAGGCTGAACATCTTCAGCCTTTTTTGGGGACAAGCCTGTCAGGGCTGTTTCTTCTCATCCTGTTTCTTCCATAGCTTTTAGTTTTGTATGTGAGAAGATCACAGCAGAGAAAAAGGAAGAGACTAAAACCTCTTTTCTTAGCCTCTTGGCTAAACCCCAAATATTTTAAACATTTTTGCTAGGGGTTGGTTCCCCCAGCGAGTCTCAGAACTCTCATCTCTGACTTCTATAAACCAAGGACCGTTTACATGAGATCAGCACATGCCGATACTGCTTTACACTTTATGGCACACGTACGCCATATATTGTTAGCGATGGGCAACCCATCCCTGCAAGCCCTTTAGTGATTTTATGATTGTTTGTTTATTTAGAGGACAGGGGAGAAAAGCATGATGGAACTCATGCAAGCGATTAAATGCCAAGATCTGTTGATCTTGTGAGACCATTGGTAAATAATTTAACAAAGTTCTTTAACAAGTCTCACTCTAAAGGAAAAAGCAGGTCCATTTAAAACCCTGTTTTTCCAATTTCAACTTCTAAATCAGTACTGCAGTCCTTCAAAACAGCCAAACTCAGTGAGAATTGCCACAGAGGGTCAGATGCAGGGTTCTAGCTGCCAAGTGTAAAAGAGAAATATACGAGAAATTCCATAACAGGCAAACATGGGGTAATCTTCCTTCCCCCAGAAGAGCTCATCTGAGCCCTGAAGACTAGCTAAAACATGAAAGTAAGAGGTTTTGCCCTACCCAAACCACTGTTCACATGAACTCTCCAGCAATGGCTCTTCTCCACAGGAAGGTTCTGCAAAGCTTTTGACAACTTTATGGAAACATCTCATGGTATATTTTAAGTATTCCCTTTACCATCCTCCCTCCCAGAAGCATACTAACCTCTCCAATAAAATACAACTAGACACATACATCTTGTGGTGTTTGGGTACCTGACTGTATGGAGAAACCTTCACTGGCATGACTGTTTCAAAGCCACGGGTGAGGCTCGCGTGAGGAGCCTGGGTTCCTCACCAGAAGACACCTGATTCTCAGGGAAGGGAATGCAGGGCAATTAGTCACTTTAAAACAGTCTAACAAGTCTAAAGAATTAGGAATTGCCTAGGTCGCAATAAAATCCAGCGCTTTATACGTCTTGAGATGCAGTTGGAGGAATCTGGCTAATCTTTTACTCTCCTAGTAAATCATTCATTGAGGTCATCTGTGAAATATGAGAAGAGCAGCTTCAACCCAAGATTCCTCCTTAGCAAAGCTCTTACTAGCTTGGCCGGAAAGAAGCTTTCCTGATAAAGTTGATAGCTAGTCCAAGCCCTCATGATTTCCAGCAGCAGTAATCCTTCTGGCGAGATTAGAGTAGCAGCCCTTTCAAGGTCCTGAAGTATGGCCATGCATTTCAGCAAAGTTCAAGGGAAAAAAAAAATCCACAGCACTTGCCAGGGCCTGGCCCAGAGGTGCACGTCTTGACACTTTCTTTTCCAGCATCCTCTGCAGATAGGTCTGACAAACAGCCCCCCAGAACAGCTGGTCACAGCCCCTCTGGGACAGGGAACATTCATGGGGCTCAAGGAGAGCATCAAGGAAGAAATCTGATGCCTTGATGACCAAGATTGAAAAGGGGTTTTGTTCAAGGAGGGGCACAGATGCTCATCTGGAAATCGATCTTCAGCTAGCACAGCTGACCCCAGAACCCAGACTTGCCTGTTTCAGGAAAGTTTGTGCCTGAATCGAACAAGTACAGTGTGGGATCATGTCACTTCAGGAGGAAAAAGTCATCTAAAAAATCCCCACCAGCTCTCCACACCAGGCTGCTTATCTGTGTCCTCCACCCAGATCTGATTCAGTTTTTTTAAGCAGTTAGGCTTTCTCCACAGGCATTACTCTTAACCTGGGAAGAGAAGAAAATCCTTAGGCAAATACTTCATAAGGCAAAATAATTTTTTTTTTAAATTAGCTTACAGCATAAATGGGCTGAGCACCTAACCACAGTATTCAAGAACATGAGTTACAATCCACCTCCTTCAGGAATTAAGACAATAGTTTTTGACATTGGTCGCTTTTGTTTTCACCCTTCTTGTTTCCAAACTCTTTGGATTTGCAATTCCCAGGTGGCTCAATAGCTAGAAGGAGCAGAGAGTTTCAAAGTGAAAGATGAGATACCCCAACTGCTAGAGCCAAATGCTGGAAGGGAAATGAAGCAAAAACCCAAACAGGAGACAAAACAAGTGCAGCAGGGCTGGAGGCACAAGCCTATGGTCTTACCTGTTGCTGGGCTCTCAGAGAAGGCAAGGCTTGCAGACCGGGGGGCTGAGCAGGTCCCATCTTTGAACTCAGTCAATCCTATGTTGTATAAATCCAGACATTTATATCGTGCTTGGGCAGCTTGAAGAAATACAGCCAGAGAGGGGAAAATACATCCCCTCCTCCTCTGTGCTTCAGTTGGGCAATAACATGCTTGGTTTAGTGTTGAAGTCTTCCAAAAGTCTTGGTCCAAATTACAGCACTCTTGATGATTGTGTGAAGTTGGGGAAGTGATTATATCTTGGACCAGCATGTCTGACAAACAGTAGGAGCTATAGTTCCTAGAAAGACAGAGATCCTCTTTGCTATATGAACTTTAACTAAAGTTTGGTGTGATAATCCCTCTGTGCTGTGGTTTCTAAGATTTTAACTATTCTTTATGTTTTTCTTGGCTATCTGGTGATTGCTCTGCTGAGCCTTGAAGTCTGCAACTGTATGGAACACATCACATTTTCTGCCTTCTCCCTAAAACCTCCTCACATTTAAGCAAAGCAGCATCTCATTGACCATTACACTGGCCAGCTTACTAGTGGTGTATTTTCTGTTGAAGAAAATATTTTACCCAGTGCCTCAGCTAAGGAGTTAGGGAAGTACTTCCTCTCTTTCCAGTTAGCTGTGATAAACACTATACATGCTCCTTCCTGTAATGCTGTTTCTATTCTTAGCATGATCTGTACCATCCTTGGTACAGTTGGGGCAGTTGGCTATACTAACTACAGCTTGAATCACTGCAAATTGTGAGTGTCTGGAAGGAGAAGCAGTAGGGAGAGCAGTCAGCATCCACTCCCTGGGTCAGAAGCAAAGTAGAGGAGGAGGAAGATGGTATCCAAAGGGAAGTGCTCAACCTCAGCAAGACCAAGAAGGTACCGTGGTTGTGGCACTGAAAACTGCCTGAGCAGATCTGCAGAGGAGATACAACCCAACATGGCAGAGCTGATACAAGAAGGGGATCTCCTGTCTCCATGTCAGCTGGCTCTGGGACAGAGAGATTTTCCATTAGTCAGACAGGACTCATGTTATTCAGCAGAAAGCTACACTGGCCTCCCAAGCATGGCAGTCTTGGTGGATCCTCCACCCTCCAAATCAACAGAATGAAGACTGCAGGAGCATCTGTTATAAATCCTCTTACTCTGGGCAAGATCAGGAAGCACAACTTTCACAAGGCTCTCTTAAATGGAGAAAATCTCCAGGCCTTTTCTTTGCAAGTGCTGCACCCCTCCTGGAGCCCTTTGTGATCTGAGTTGTTTAGAAAGTAAATGAAACGGAGTGAGCCAGAGAGACAGTAATGGTTATTTCTCCAAGAAAGAAAAGCTTAATTTTACCACAGGGATCTTGTGTCTGCCATGACCCCTCCAACAGTTCACAGCAACACAGGATGAATTAACCAGCAGTGAGGACTGGTTCATTCTTGCAGATCTGTGAAGAGTTTCATCTTAGTTCTTAACAGAAATACCCCTCCTGCAAAAAAAACCCTCAAACAAACACCACCTAGTCCTCAGTTGCCAATGTGCAGCTTCTCATAGCTTATAGCACTGTCCTTTTTCCATCTAACCAAAACAGACCTGGGGCTTCTAACCTCTTTGGAGACTTTCCTGGGCTGCAGGTGAGATGGTCAATGCATGAAGAGCAGGTAACAATTCATCAGTTACCTGAATTTCCAGCAACCCTGGAGGAGCTGGTTACTATAAAGGTGAGAGGAAGGGGAAATGGGAAGAAGGTTACCAGGGTCAGAACCATTTTTTATTTGCTCATTGTTAGTATCTGTTTAGCTAACTGGCAATTCAGATCAACAAAGATTTTTCCATCCAATCTAAGTGACCTAGCAGTTGGGTTTCATTCAATTAATTGTTCTAATGGATAATAATGTCTTATTATGACTAAAGGGTTTATTACCAGAATGTTGTACTAAATTCAGTAACCCAAACTCACCATATATTGTCCCTCTTGTGGGAGCTTCAGCTGTTTTGAGAAGGAGCCTCAGAGTTGTGTGATCAGCCCTAAAACCTTCTCCCCTAAGTTCCCATTTTGGAGAACGAGTTGTTCATCATATGCTGAATTCAGCCTTGGAGTAGCTCCAGTGAAAACAAAAGGAGTAACAACAGGAATGGATTAGGCCCGATTGCTTTCACATTTCTCCAACTTGAATTTCCAGTTCCAACACTAAAGGAGGAGTAAAAAAAAAACCCAAAACCCAACATATAGCAGAGTGACAAATACACTTCAAAATGTAAGTCTGCCTATGATGCGACCTCATGCCCTTTGGAAAGTGCACCAAGATGATCTTCCCTCTGCTTACCTATAAACAAAGCCCTGCTGTCTTCTGCCAGGAGCAATATATATTCTTACTTCTGCCACTGCATTGTACCAATTTTTGGACAGAATGGTCAAACCCATCCTGCAGTTCTAGGCTGCTATACTTGTGACTACTGACCTTACACAGGTCTGAAAAAAATAGTATCTGCCCAGCTAAGATATAAAGTCATGAGGATTTAATTTCATGCAAACATACTGAGTAAGATAAATAGCGTGTGTTCTGTACTGACCCAATTTTCCAGGGAGAGCCACATGCAGATCAGGAGAGGGCACAGTCTCACCTAGAAATCCTTATCTGATAGATCATCACCTTGGCATCTCTCTGGTTAAACAGATGCGAACCAAGAGAGAGCAAGTGGAATAAGGACCGAGACAGAGAACTCCAAGCTCCTCTGCTGGCTATTGAACCATGCTTTCTCTCAATGTTTGCTGCACCACTCACTCATTAGCTTTTAAGTAAGTTCCTTCCAACTTTGACCTGCTGTTTCCTGATGGGGCTGATGAGCCACCAGTGTGGAGTCGCTTCCTCTGGGCCAGTTCCTCAGTGAATGCTTTCAGTGGCTGCCACATGAAGTTAGCCTAAGAAAAAAATGTTGCTCTTGTTTTCACTGGAGTTATTCCCAGGATATTTCACTGTGTTACAAAGGGGGGTAACAGAATTATCCAGTGATCAAAGAACTAAACTGCAAGTCAGAAGTCCAGAGTTCAGTTCCTAGCTCGTATTAAACCAATACTATCCATATGTCCTCTTTTGCCTCCACAAACTCATTTGAGAGTTTTAATAATAATGATGACACTCACTTAAAGTTATTTCTGAGCAAATAAGAAATTTATGAAATGGCACAGCAGCACAAAATGTAAGACCAGGTTTGACCCATGAGCTTTACAAAGTAAATGCACAGCTTCATTCAACTGACAGGCTGGAGACCAAGGAGTTCAGCTCAGCTGCTATCTAGCTCAAAAATCACTGCACATTGTTTGCAAACTTATCAGGAGTGACTTGAATTGTGAATTAGCTTCAGCAAGGCAGCTGGCAGGCTGCTGAAGCATACAATGCCTGCTGAATCTGCACTTCCTGTTGGAGACGTGCAAAGGAGAAGGCAAACTATGAAAGAGCCGAGAAACCGCTCCCAACTCAAGACAAAACTACGTGCAGCACAGGCACAACAGGGCCGGTCACTGATCCAGGGCTCATACCAGAATTCCCAGCAACAACTGTGCTGATAGTACTCAGCCCTTACATGGCATGTGCCATGGAGAGATCTCAAAGCACTTTGTGAAGGCGATCAGACTCATCCATCTTCCCTCAACTCCTTGGTAGGATGGATTGGACTTCAGAGCTTGAAGGGCAGTGAGTGGACCTTCCCAGACCCATGCCGTAACCCTGCTAGCAGCTCTCCAGAACACAGCCCAGGTTTGATGCTTGCTTATTTTTACACCTTGGTTTTCAGTAAATAATCTGATCTGTGCCAAATGCATCAGCAGACACCAAGACATGTTCTAGCCAGCCTTACCCAAGCACTCACCTGGACATGGCACTGGAGGACAGCTACGTGGTCGGAGGCTCGCTCCATGCAGGCTGATGTTCCTCTTGCACTGCAGGCTACAAAGCTGAAACCGCTGTAAATTCTCCAAGATCCAGGTCTATATGTGCCCACACAGAGAAGTAACAGAAAGATGCTTTCTGTGTGCGGTCTGATAGGAACACTGCAGCATCAGCGCTTCAGGAAAAAACCCAGCAATTCACTAAAACCAAAAGACATATGCCACAGGGTGCTTCTGGAAGACTTCACAGGGCTGGGAAAAGAGCCAATATGCAATATACTCCTAGAAAAGCTCTCTTGCTGCGAGTAGGGTCTTTTCCTTCATTTCAGGTTGTCAGTAAATTTGATCAAAGTCTCCTCCAGCATGGGATTATGTTATTCTTACAACCAAAGAAGCATTTGCCTTTTTAAAAAAATCAATTTTAAGGTTATTAGTACAATTAAGTCCAAATCTCACTCTGGAAAGTTAACATTTACTCTGAAAGGAAGAGGTGACATTGTGAGTGAAAAGAAAGAAAACATCAGAAGTTTCTAGCAATAGAAGTTACAGGATGAGCACAGTTCAGATGCACTCCAGCCAGCGTTGCCACTGCTCAAGAACAGATCCGTGCTTTGCAAGCCATGATACGCCATCCTGTGGTCATCCAGATCACCATTACCTTTGCATAGCTGGTCCAAAGCACCCAACTCAGCTAGATAACACGTTGTGCGTGCTGGTTCCTGTGCTCATCATAAGTACTATATGCACAGTGTTCCTTGTTGTCAATGAAAAAGACTGAAAAACTTCAGATGCTCTCCAAAAAATACCTGATAAACCCCTGCTAAGAGCAAGGTGTAAGATGTGGCTGTGGCATGGCTGGCTTGCTGTCATACCACAGCCCTTCTCCGGCATGAACCTTCTGTTGGCAACACTGATAACCATGGCACTTCACAGGGAAACCATCACTTTCTCCACACCAAGCATGTGTCCCAGCCTCATGCCATGCCATGCCATCTCCTTCCTGCTGGGTGACATACCTCCTCCTGCTCTGCTCTGGTGCTCTATCTACAGTCCCTTGTCCCACCAGCACCCACCATGCTCTCCCACTGTGCTCACAGCTTTTTGGACATCTTTGTCTCACTTCTATAACCTCTCATTTCCTCTCGCCCCATGAGGAGTTTTGCTCATCAATGTCCCGGACCTGTTTGACAGAAGCTCACAACCCTGTTCAGTAACTATGCTGCTAAAGACAGGAAGTTGAGCATCCAGCCTTGCTTTGGCTGGCCAATAAATGCAACTATAACCTTCAAGGCTGATGCAAAAGCAGCGTAAATGGGGCAGGGGGGAAGCTGTGAAAGTCCACACAAATTCAGCTAGCCCTCTTTGTTGCCCATCTGTCCCACGCTACCCATGGTGCCTCGTACCACTCGCACTGCGGGGTTTTAGTTCAGGAGGAGGGGAAAAAGAAGTGACCAGCAGCAGTAATGGTCCTCAAAAGGCAAATGTTTCCTATTACAGTGCTAGTTCTTCCAGGCTCTTTGATGTTGCTTCTCCCGCACAAAGCTGTTTCCTTCACAGTCTGTTCTTGCACACAAACAAGATGTTACACTTACTATACGTAGCACACCCTTAACTCTTATTTAAAGCACATTTGTCCCAACTCCCTGTACTTTGTTCTCTGTATCATTTTGCAAAACAATATTCATCCATCTTAGGCACAGAGGCATTTTCATTCTAGTCCCCCCTTTCACCTCTATTTTTCTTCCATATTCTTGGAGGTTCTGGTCATAAGTAGAAAAATGCTTAATTTGGGTTGAGACTGAGCTGCTATGTTCATGGCAGTAGCTGAATTTTTCCAAAATTTTAGGGGCTTGTAGAGCAAAGAGTTTGTCTTGTCAGAGCCAGAGCCAACAGTTAGATTTGGATTCAGGACTATGTAACTTTAGTTACATTCTTTATATTACTTGGCCAATAGCTTTTGATACCACCTGCTTATTACAGATCCTTTGTCATACTGAAAAATTGTTGACCGTGCATTGCATTGAGAAACAATTATTGTTCTCATGGCAAATTTAAATTGCAAATTATTTCAGGCAAGGAAAATCTTTTCATTCCAGCACAATAGGGGTTTCATAATCCATGTTAGAAACTATCCCAATATAAATAATAGCCTGGCACTTCTGACAACTTCAGTGAAAGTTCAGAAGTGGTGGGGACTGCAGCAGAATGCAGATTTCTTTAGGTGATTCAAGGGTTAAACAAGCCAACTTCTGACAAAAACAAAGGCATGTCATTGTCTCCAAGATTAATTTGACTCATGTTGTTAAACAGGAGTTACTTCTGCATAAACTTCATCAAAGTGCCTTGCAGAATTAAAATACAATGGATAATTCTTCCAGAATACTGAAAAATATTGTCCTGGGGAAAAAAAAATCATCTGAAAAATAATCAAATATCACAAAGTTATACCCCAAAATGAGAGACATGCAAAAGTCCACCAGGAATTTTACCACAGCTATTTAGTAAGACAGTCAACTTACAGTAATTAACAGTAAATAATAATCGTGCTTGTATAAAAAGTAAAAATATCACGGTTCTTAGAAAATAAGCTAAGGGAGAGTAAAAGTGTCAGAAGTACTGTGCAGTGTAAGATGATGTTTTTGGACAGAAAAGAACTGCTGGACAGCCTGGTGTCACTAAAGGGCCTGTTCAACCACAGGGGACTGTTACTGCCATGCCCTCTGTTTGTTAGAGACAGACAAAACTTGTTGTCTTTCAGTAATAAATTCTTACTTTATAGTAATGAGAAGTGTTTGGGGGTGAAGGCATGTTGGATTTTGTGGCTGTTGCTAGTGACGTTCACAAAACCACTGCCTGCATTAAAAAAAAATCCTGATATCGAACCAGCTAAATTGGTTCGCTAAAAAAAGGTATTTCTTTCTTCTGTGTTTTCAGGTCTTACTTCTTCTAGAACCCCACAATGTTTTGGGATCATCCCAATGTTTTGGGATCACCCTGCGTTCTTTGTTAATAGCAAGAACCTATCTACTTAGCATTTCCAAACTTTATAATGCGAGAAGAACAAAACAAATTGCTGCAGGTTTAAAAAGAAAAAGTAGGCCCTGGCATGCTGATCAGAGGCAAGACTCAAACCCGAGGCCCAATAGGCCCCGTATCAAAAGGCTTTGAGATCTAAAAGCAAGTAATAAAAAGCAGCTTTAATGCAAAATGGTTTGGATTAAACAAGAAACTTCCGTTAGGTGCCCAGTACACTAATAAAAAGGATAGCCTTGAGGGACATGTACAAGTTAAAAGTGGAAGTTGTGTGCATTTGTATTTATGGGGATGGCAGCGCCAAGCCAGCCACTACAACCCGCTCACATGAAGACCCTTCATCTGCAGCAGGAAGCAAAGCCAGGCTATCATGCTTAAACCAGCTCTGCAGCCTATTGACTCCCTTAGAAAACAGACTTTCCCTGAAACAACATCTACTTTTGATTTTAGCCCAACGACAAAGGCCCTAGCTCTGGATTAGATAACCAGCCCTTAAGGAAACCCAAGCACCAACTCCATGCCCTCTCCAGAGACGGCTAAAACTGAGACAACTGCTGCTCTAACTTTGACTGGCAATCACAGCTTGCTCTTTTGGGGATGGATCGAGCAAAACAGTCCTAAAGTTTCCAACAAGGAACCTTTTCCTCTAAGTTTAAACAGTGCAGACCTCCATGAAATCTTCAGTTGCTTCAAAAACATGTTTTTCTTTGAAAATTGGTTGGATAAACTAGGTCTATATTCAGGGCTAAAACAATTCATAGCCAAAGAAGCTGGTTACTACATCCTTCTCACTGGGTCAGTCAGGTACCTTCAGTGACACATCAATCACCGAATGTGATAAGGATTATCTAACACATCTCAGGAGAGGCTGGAATATTGAATGGCAGGCAAAGCCCCTTTTTGCTTCATATGGACAGTTGCCATTTATATAATAGTCTCTTGGAATACAAGAGGCAGTTTTGTATGGCTCCAAAAATATTCCTTGGCCTTTACTCCAAAAAAGCAAACTGAACAGTCTTATGACTTCACGAAATATTTGAACCCGTATTAATGCAAAGCCTTTTTTATTATGAAGTTACGGGGAAGATTATATGCAGATGAAATTCCTCCAGGAAAAACAAGTTCCCGTCTTTGTTGTCACACAATATATTAGCAGGGTCTACAGATAAGAATGCGAATATTTGCAGAAATTAATTTCCCAAGACTAGTCTATTGTGTTTGTACACCAGAATACGAGAGGTCCAAACCTGCCTCAGGCTGTTCAGGTTAACCTCTGCATACAGCCCCCAGTGTGGTTCTGCCTGGACAAACGTGCCAAGCTGAAGCCTTACATTTAAAACGTTTTTAGCATTTTGAGTTGTTAAAATGAGTACTCTATTTTTATCATGACTTTAAAATAAAAAGAATCCCACTTTACTGTTCGTACACTGTGTAGCTTTCCTTGTGCACTTCGAGTTTTCCAATGAAGTCTGCAGGACTCAGATTTACATCCTCACCCACTGACAGTTTAATTACTTTCATTGTGGGAGAAAGTATTTAACCACATACAGTCAGAAAACCAGCCCCTTAAATACAGGCTTTTGGGCCCATGATCCCCAATTTGAAATTCAATGAAGGAGAATGAAACATGCATACTGTGATCCATTTCCTGATTCAGAACACTTGATATTATCAAAACAGAGTTCCACAGCTGACACACACATTTTTCTAAACCATGGGTAAAATCCTTCCAGCATTTTAAGCCCATGAAATGAGGATTCAGCGTGCTTCGGATATGATCTAAGGGCGATGTTAGTCGATGAGCTGCACACAGACCAGCATCGTAATGCTAGGATAATTAACATATTAAAAATAGTACATCTAAAATGCTGCTTGAATTATGCTGGTATTTTAACTTTCTTCTCAACTGTTATAACATCAAAGGAGATCACCGGTGATTCATCAGCAATAGATACACAGTAGTGGCTCCTTGTTTTTTTTTTTTAAAAAAAAAAAAGAGGGGGAGGAAAGAGGGGAATTCTCAGAGGCTCATCATGGCAATTCAGCACAAGTCTGGAAAAGTTATAAAAAACAGTTGTTACATGTAAGTGCCAATAGTTATATATTAAAGCTGACAACCAGCACCAGCTGGCCTTCTTCCCCAAGCTGGTATCTCATTTATGACAGACAACTAACAAATCCAGAAATGCACCTGTCAGTCACTTTTTAGTCAGAGTATGCTGAACTAGCCTGTACACCGCAGTAACGGCTGATTCCATAAGCAGCAGCAACTCACACTGAGTGCAAGTATCAGCTACTGGAGTATTAGAAAACTTGGTTTTAAGATGCACAAGTGCTCTTAGAACAGTTATGGGTGTGAGACACAACATGGTGGGACCTATCATGTTACATAGTGACATTCATTCTGAAACCACAGACACAGCATGCGTATTACATATGTATTTTATAAAAGAGCAGTGTCTTCTGAAGCGTGGAGAATACCCAGAACACTAAAAAAAATGCTGTAACAAGAGTGAATATTTGTGCGTTTGCTTTATGAAGCTTACATTCTAATGTTTACAAAGGCCAGCGCTTATATAAGACTCTCCGCTAACAAACAAATCTGGAATACATCAATTGTACAGGTACGTCAGCCAAGAATAAGCAGTAGCTATGCTCTTCTCAGTTTTAGGAAAGCATGCAATAGGTTCCCCCTTCTGCCACCCCTTGTTCAGATTTCTGAATCACAGTACCAATAAAAGCACAGTAAAATGGAACCGGGGCACAGGTAACAGGTTGAATTTCATCACAGACTGTTTATCAATACTTTGCAAAAGTAAAAGCAGCCTCCTTTCAGCAACAAGAAGGCAGAGAAGATACGAGCATGAATAAAAAAATAATTAAGCGATTTAAGACATCAAAAACCCAAGAAATAGCACTGCGCATATACAAATAAAATTAGCATTCAGTACTGTAGAGCTCATTTAAAAATGGCACCAATGGACAATATTTTACAATATGCACATTTATTTCAGGTGGGGAACTAATGCTCCACAGGTGAAAACGAGAATACAAATAATAGTGCCGCTCTTGGCCCATTACGGTACTTCTTACAATTGAATGGAAACACCTTTAAAAATAATCTGGTATGTACAAGTCTCCTGGAAACTCAACGGCTTCTTCCGAACAGAAAAAACTGGTTCTCCCCCTCCCCTTTTCAGCCAGACAGTATTGCCAGAGATTGTGCTCACCTTCAAAGCACACAATCTTACTTTAAATTCAGTGCTATTTTCTTTCAGAAAGATCAGAGGTTGTACTTTTAGGTAACAAAAGAATTTATGTTACAAACATTCAAAAATGGAAGCTTATGATTCTGGCAGACAACATTGTGTATTAAATACAAACCAGCCAGCAATTACTGAACATAAAAAACTTATTCAATCATAAAAAAATACTATAATTCATCACCACAGACTTTTTACATAGTTATAAATAATAAATAGCATAACACAGTAGATTACAAAGGGATTTATTTTGCCCCATTAAAGTCTTTAAAAAGTAAAATATCTATTATCCGACCTCAGGCTGAGCAAGGTACTGTATCGAGACTACTCACAGCTCAGACAGAACTCCTTAGCCAAACAATTTGCAGAGCTCATATTCAATCCACACCTTGAAGTCTTTCCCTACATGTCAAATGGTCACTTAGCTTCTCGCCCCGCTCACGAGCAATGAGAGTACATACGCTGCACACAGCGGCTGCGAAGGGTCTTACTCTGGCCGCCACCTCACAGCAGAGCTGGGACTGCCCACAGCACCTTGCAACAGAGCACACACCTCGGAAAGGAACACTAAGGAAAGCAGCATCGACGACAGATTCTGGTAAGCACTCTATAAACAAGCTGTACACAAGGACTTTTCCCACCCACCCCTCGGGTTTACATTCCGTCATTTTGTAACAATGTCCCCTAAGGCACAAAAATACCTATGACCTCACTGCCACAGGAGACATCGATGGTGCCATACATGGTTCTCCTACACAGTAGTTTAAATAACTTTATTATCTGCACTGTATGTCTTAGATCGAGGTGTGGATTAATTTTCCTTGGCCAGATCTTGGTGCATATTGACCTTATTTCCTTCAATCTGTAGGATAAAGGATCTGGGGAGAGAACTATGCAGCTATTTTAATCATGTTTGTAAAGTACTGTTATTTCTTCACTGATGGCAAAAGTGCCAGTCATTAATTTGTTGTGTTTGGGGGTTTTTTTAATGTCACAGAGTGAGATTTCCACACCCACTGTGGTCTTTTGCAGTAAAAATGACTAGCAGCACTAAGAATTTTTTTTTCCCATAAAGGAATTTGAGGCTAGTGACTGAAAAAAAGCAAGGAGAATAGGTTTACTCAATAGTAGAAGTGCCAGAGAATAAATTAGTATTTTCAAATCCTTCCGAACCAAATAATTTCCCTAGACATAGCGACCATAATAACAATAGAAGTATTTTCCTAAAAATTGCAACACTATTAGGTAGATACCTATTCTTGGAATCAAAAAGTGTATGCAAGTTCCTGAAAGCAAAAAGTTAGTATAATCTGAGCAGACATCTTGTTTAAAAAATAAATTTGCAAAACCAGACATTAATATGGTCTACAATGTCCATTAAATGGATGAATCAAAATCACTGGAAAGTCGCCAAGGATTACAGTTACAATAATTTTTCCTTTAAATAATCCTTGTGTTACTGGTTCAAGGATCAGAGTTCGTTTCTCTGTACAAGTGTACAGTAAGGGAACAGCACAGCCAGACACTGACTCAGAACTTAAGTCACTTAGGTGAGAGATCATCCATCAAAATGAACGAGGAGCAGGAGTTTGAGCATGTTACTGGAGACTCTGTGGTTATGCTGCCTTTAGTCAGTGAGTCAGAGGAAGAGCCAACACTGCTGCTACTCCCGTCAAGAATATCTGAAGACAGGCTGGGGAAAAAGAAAAAGGTTATTTAGTAACACAGGTGTGAGGACTTTGATTACAAAGCTAACGTACTCACCTTTGTAGCGAAGATGTAGGAGACCTATACTACCACTCAGTCTTTACTGTAAGACTGGCAGCCCTGAATTCTCCTTGTTTTCTGTAGCATGTTGTACATATTCATGCTCCTTATGGGAATAAGGAGTAGATTTTTTTTTTTTTTAACATGCAGAATAAATTATGACTCTGATTTTAAAAGAGGTGACAAATGAGAATAAAAATCTTAAAAGATTATAGGAAAGGAATAATAATAATCTAATCAGCAATGCAGCAAAGATGTTGTTAATCAGCTAGTATGCTCTTCAATGTTCCACTACTCAAAGCAAGATTTTGAAACCTATTTTTCTGTGCTAAGTAAGGAATTCCTGTGTTTGGAATCTGAAGTCTTGATACAAGATTCCAGAGGGCGCATGAATTGATGCTTTTGCAATTTAGCTGGAAGCAATGTGAAAAAAAAAGTAGTTCTAGGCAGTCTGAAGTCTGTAGGTAAACTGAAATTACAATAATACAGAGTTGATATTTTAGAATACTTACTATCTGATTTGACACAGCTTTTTATGACCATAACACAGGAGACAGACCGTGACACTAAAAATCATGAATGTATCGACATGGACTATGTAACTGGAGTAACTATTCACACACATTTTTAAGTATTCAGATAAGTACCAGAGATACTGTATGAGCACTGCCTACAACATACTGAAATCACGAAGCACCTTTGAGGAGAAGTAACTTCCTTATGAACCAACAGGGATTTGTGACAATTATATTCAGTATGAAAGTTATGATACACAAAATCTAGGCTAGAGTTGAGCAGACTCTAGAAGAATTGATCAAAGAAATGGGAACATTGTCATGCTATCACAGGGATAGTTCGCAGAAATAAGCGTACACAAGCTACACACAGCAAGCTTGTGATAAATGCACATTCCCTGTTTCAGCATTTCAGGGCACATGAAATATTTTACCATGAACTGAGATCTGTCAGATGTGTAACATCTGGAGAAAGCATGTTGGTCGTTCCTTGAAAAAGTCTCTTTGGCTGACTTTCAGTTTCCATTTCACCTAAAGAAAACAGCACAAATAATCAAACTCACTTGAGTCTTTGGAATGTCCATTTAGTATTTGTCTATTGTAGAAGAGATGTTTGTCCCACCAGAGAACAGGGTTGCATTTGTAATGTAAATCCTCCAATTCAGCCAGCCAAGCACTTGGTAAGGCATTAATTTGATGCTAGCTATTGTTTAACCAACCAGCCCATTCTCAATTCAAGTAATATGTCAGCAGCATCTGAGGGGCTGCAATGACCTCAAAGACATAAAACCAGGCACTTGCTACCTGGACTACAGTCGGACAAAATAATCCAAAGTAAACTAATTTCTCTGACTTCATTTTAAGTAAGCAATTGAGATGAGGCAACAGACATAAGCCAAAATACAGAGATTAAATTCCTAGCTATTACGAGAATAGGGATGTCATCTTGGTTCACACTTTCACCCTCCTGCATACAACAAATTCTGATGCATACGTATTCAGCTGCAGAAAAGCTGAATATAAAACTCTTGGCATGTGTACACATTTCCACTTACTCATCATGGGACAGACTATCTTTGTACCTGTAATCATCTACTGACATCAAAAGATCAAACATGATGGGAAGAATTCATATAATCTGTTTAGGATAATCTGCCCTGCGAATGAGCTGGCTCATTAATAGCTTCTGTACAATAGAGACGTGTGGAAATCTCATGAACTTGCCAATAACAGGCTTAAAAAAAAAACAAACAGAAAACCCTCTCAGTTACAGTACATTTTAATGTTTAATTCAGCAACAAAAATGTATGAAATGGAAATAAATTTTCTGGCTATTGACCTACACTTCACAGCAGTTATGTCAGTTTGAAAAGCTGACAGAAGTTAAGCATTACAGCAAACCACTATATAAGTGATGCAAGAGAATTATACTACCACTCACTTTTATAATAAAAGACTGATAACCTCCCCAAGTTTCCTGTTTCCTTTAGCCCAGGGGGATACATGCCCTACTTTGAAGGGAAGGAGTAACAGCCTCTATCAAGCAGAACAGGCAAAAAAACACTGATAAAATGCTTAGTCTTATACAAAAAAGAAAACCCAAGCCATCAATTTAGGCAACTGTTTTGCCACTTGAAATTTCACAGAGACAAATCTTCATCGTCACCACACATTGTACAGTCTACCACTAGCAGCGAAGTTCCCCATAGCAGCGAAATGTTCTTCAGCACACTGCTCTCTTCCCCCCACATTTGATGGTGTCAGTTTGTTACTATGTCGTATCTGTAGAATATGAACCATAAAGCTACTGCTAAAATTCAGAAAATAACAGGATTATATATTTAGGAAAAGAAATTAGGTTCATTTGAATGGCTTAGATATCCCAAAATTAAGTAACATTTTGAAAATTCCTTGGCACTTTGAGTAAAAGAGGCAAACTCCACTTTGTAAAAAATGCTCCACAAGCGCAGATGGATAGGGTGAGGAAAGGCTGTCCTTTACCTGCACTGTCTTCAGTAAAATCTGTGAAAAGTTTATTGTAAAATGTTTAAAGTAAAACAAAGCACTATGAATACCTATGCCCTAATGATCATCAAGCTTGATAAACTTGCATTCATTTTTAATGCCTCTAAAATTCATAGAAAGTAACAGCCAAGATAGAATTGGCATCTGTGAGAAAACCTGTCTCTCTCCCCTGTCAATTCAATATAAATTTGACAATGGTCTTTATCTGATGGGAAAAGCAGTCCTGAGAAAAATAGACAGTAACATTTTTCAAAGGCTTATTTAAAGTCTTGTAAAATAAAAGGACATGCTTTTGATACAGTTAAGAATGTCTAAGTTGGAAAAAAATGCAGCAAGGATAAGCATAGCTAAAGGCACACTTGTAAATATCTCACAGTTCTACCATGGAGACTTGTTCTGAGATGTAATTTGAATATCCCTAACATGGAATACTTCCAGGAAAGAACGCAGTTTTCCCCCTTCAAGAGGAAAGAGCACCCATCTATTCCATTTCTCTAAACACTCACCTTCTGAACTTTCAGAGTAAAAACAAACATTCAGTACTAAGTTTAGAAGATATTGCATGATAAGCAACATTCCTAAGATGATCTGCAGGGTGTGCACTGTACAGTGGTACCCTTAGGAATGTCAGGGCTTAAGAGCATTCCTAACACTGAATTTGATGTGTTAATAAGTTTGCCTTTCTCAAGCAGTAGCTGCTTTTAAAGTTTTTCATTCTTGTGTTTTAGACTAGCTACTTTACACTGTATTTTTAAGTTACAACTAGCAAATTCCAGTTCACCATGGATACAAGCCCATGACATTTACAGAACAGCACAAAAACAAGGAAGAGAGAGAAAGGTATCCACCTGCAAAACTACATCCATATTAAAAGATCTGATAATGTAAATACACACACCTTTTCTCTTAATGGGACCAAGAACACTGGGCCTGATGCAGTTGATTGGACTTTGACTCCTCCTGCTAGAGAGAGAACACTGAGTCAGGCCTGTAAAGGTTCCAAGTCTGAACACCACCATACTCAGCATCAAATCAACATAACAGCATCATATGAAACGCTCTTTAAAACTATTCCTGCACAACTAGAATGCTTAGGGAACCTCGATACATAGATAACAAGGAAGTGCTGCCTATTAAAACACATTATCTGTCACATAATTGTAGTAAATTTTCTAATGTTTTCTCCTTCCCCTTCCATTACATCCTCATTTCTTCCATTTCTAAATTGCACATAACATTTATATAATTTGATACGTAACTGTGTAATAGTTAAATAAATTGATATGCTGACAAAGTTCATTCGAGGTACCTAGGAATTTCCCCACAAGCTACCAAATCTAGTCCAAAGTTGACACAGGTTCTTCTAAGAGCACCCACATACCTACTTGTAAAGGCTGAACTTTCAGAGTGTTTTTATGTGGCAATACTTCAGCTGTTGTAAAACCAAAGTCTCTTTTAATGCCTTAACATCAGCTTTAACCAATCTTAGTGCTAGCCTTGGAATTTCAGCCAACTTATATCTGCTACTTGCAGATGTTACTTACTTGGAGAATCGCCTTGTTGGACTGGGAATAGGACTTGGAGGTAATCCATTACTGCTCACAAACATTTGCAACGATGGTGAAAAACATTGCTGCAGAAAAAGTCACAGTAAGACACTTCAGAACTTCCTTCTCAATACTCAGGAGTTTCCTCTCACCTTCCAACCAAAACATCCCCGGTTAAAGAAAGCCTAATAACAGAATCAGGCAGAGGTGATCTAATGCAATCCTAGAAGTGTTAAAAATTTAACTTGCAAAAATGTTCAGATTAACCTAAAACTCCAACCCACAAGAAATCTGAAACTGAAAAAGACTTTTTTTCTAAAAAAGATAGTTGTTTCTGTTCTTCCTGTTATATTTAGAAGCAGTACAGTACTCAGGACTTACCACTTTCAAGGGGCTTGTTAAACTCGTTTACTCAAAATACATCTGATTTGAAAATTTAACACAATATTCCAGAGTAGAACAGAGTATTTAGATCCGTGGTGATGAATGCACATAGCTTAGCACAAAAAAGCATTTCTGTTAAGCTATCTGCTACTGCTTTACAGTGGTGATTCCAAAGGTATAGGACCAGCTGTCAGCATCAGCATCACTAGGAACATATTTACCCAGCAGTAGCAAGTGGCTGCTCCATGCATCAATACTGGTAGAGGCTCGCAATAGAATAGTGGCAGTACAAAAGCAGAACCACCAGAGAAAACAAGCTCAAGGAGTCCATGTTTAAACATAGTTGCGAGTTTCTCTGCTACATTTCAGTTTTCCAATGCTCATTGGAAAAAGGTAGTTTATCTAAGATCCACCTCCTTCCTTTCTCCAGCACCTGCCATCAGTCTTCAATGCAAGTTCAGCACACCCAAGTCCTCCTTCACACTGAGTTTATGTCTTCTTTTCCATCACTGATGGACATATTTTCATCCTTCTCATCACACAGATTTGCAGGTTCTGGTCTTTGCCTACACTCTTACTCTACATATATCATACATTTCCATTTTGGTGCTTCTTGCCCAGCATCCCTCCCTCACGCAGCTGAAGATCACATCCAGATCTCATTACTGCAAGGACTTCTTCCAGCTTCCCTAGAACCAGAACCCTAACCCGTCCACATGCTGCACAAATAGCAGCAGCTGAAACCATTCAGTGTGACAGAACTGGTACTGAAACTTTGCAGGCTCTAAGATGGTAGGCATCCAGTTCTAATAAATCAATAAATATGGGGCTGGGTGTTTTTGTTTGTTTGGGCTTTTTGCTATTGTTTGGTTGTGGTGTTTGGTTATTTTTAAACTATCAAACAGTTTGTGAAGTTACATGTATCTTCACAGTTCACCTTGGTCTAAAATTCTAAAATGTTCTCTCAGTCTGGTATTTCACTTATCTTACCTTTCCTATTCCTCTTGTAGGTGAAGGTGCTGGCGAAACTGGAATGAAGTCTATTCTCTTTGGGGAGGAAGACTTCTCAGACTTGTCCAAGTCATTGTCGCTCTGCAAATACAAGGTTTCAGACTGAGCACTGGCACAGGACATTACCTCAGAACCCAAGGCACAACCTTCTAATGGAGAGTCATTGGGTTAAATGCACAAAATAGCTGAAGCGGATGAACTAAAGTCCTTCTTACATTATTTTCACAGTTAACTCCTCTTTCCCTTAAATCGTCAGTTGAGTGTAAAAGAAGAATTAAATAGAAAACATCTATAAAGCGATTACCAGGCTCAAGCTTTCCTCCCATGACTGGCTTATCTGCATTGCTGTTTGCACTTCCCTAGAACACAAAAAATCCCATCAGTAGCTACAAAGAGGATAACTCTGGCTATTATATCATCGTGTTTCAATAACACTCACCTTTCATGTGCTGTTTCTCTGTTCATTAAATCCACTCCTTCCTCCTGCAGGAGATAAAGGTCATAAGTTTTCCCATAACGTTTGATTCACTGCAGGTACTTAGAGTAACGCTCCTGATTCAGTAATTTGCCGCTAAAACTGAAATACAAACAGCAGGACCACTCCAGAAAGGACAGGCTGCTACTGGCCCAGCTCACTGCTTCTCTTGAATGAAACACTTCAAAAATGCAAAGTAGTTTAGACATGACAACAATAAGCCTTGCAAGGGCACCTCCTTACTGAAATTAAGTCTTAAAAAAAGACCCTGTTTCCTCTAGTACTCAAAAAACTCAATAGGAAAGAAACTCCCATTATGTAAGCGCTTCAGTATTATATAATACATTTAATTCTGTTACTAAACATACACTTACCCTTCTGATCTGATGAAGTCGGCTGCTAGGAATACGAATAGGAGATGATGACAACAACTGGAAAAAAGCAACAGCCACAATAATTAAATCACACCTCAACAGCTTGCATACATCCTATTTACCATCATCTACATTCTGAGTGAATTAAAAATGAGCTGTACAACTACATGAGAATGACTCAAAAAATACTGCAAAAAGAAAACATTGACCTTCAAGAGAAAAGACTTGGTTTTGCCACTTACAAATTTATTCTACCACTCAGCACGTGGCACAGATCTCAGGCGTGCAAGCAGATACTGCACAGCATCTCAAATACACAAAGAACTATATATGCCATTTAGAAAAGTGAGGCGTTATAAGTGAAACTATGATCACTCTATGGTTCCTACTGCATAGAGTAGGACGACAAACTCCTGTACTAACTTACTCAATCAGTTGCTATTACAAAGGAGAAATCTCAATGTTTCAGCTCAGTCTTGAATAACACTCCTTAAAACTTAACTTCTGCAGTTTTTCAATTGCATACAATTGTATGCATCCAGTTCCTCGGGAGCTTTGGCCACCAGCACATACAAATGGGCCAACAGCTCCCACTCAGGTTGCCCACGTGTCTATTCTAACACCTACTGATTTGAGTTCCAAAATGTCGGATTCTTATCTTTAAGAAATTTCATAACAGAGGATTTTGAACTAAAATTCCATCTGACTTCTTTCGGAGCAGAAGACACAGAAGAAACCTATTTTGGTACTTCAAGTTCTACAGGTTTTGAGAAAAGCAATACTTAATCTTCACTACCCTCAGAAAAAGAAGAAAAAGATCCCTGAGTTGACAAGGAAAGGGTGGAAAAAAAAAAAAGTAGCATCTTTTAAAAGTTAACTGCACTACTGTACACTACCACACTTATATAATAGAGAGCAGAATATCACCCAGCAAATAAACTGCCCTCCTCTAACTGATCTTCTGTGTTCAGCCTTTGCAAAAAAAAAAAAAAACAACCAAAAAAAGAATGGCCAAACAGGTCAACAAAGACTTGTGACTCACTTCCATTTTTACAACAAATTAAAACACCCTTTCACGCCTTTTAATTGTGACAGCAGTTTCTTCTGCCAACCCACGGTCAAATCCAAATTAACTTTAAGACTGTACTACGAGAGGGAATCACATATAGCTTCAGCTACTGTGGCGTCCTTGGGAACATATAGTTAACACACCAGTATTATTTCATCCTAGGCTGCAGTTACAGGTGGAAAAAAAAAAGCATATTCTGCAGCCTGGAACCTTGCTAGGATGCTTAGTGCAAATACAAATCAAGTCTAACTTCATTTCTCCAGCCCAATTATTTCTAGTTACGTGTAAACAAAACATGCTTAAGATTCCTTACCATACTGTGACGGCTCATAACCGTTGTGCTGTTCCTGCGAGTTCGCAACACGTAAGGCTGAAAAACCTGTGAGTTGTCACTGGAGGGGGGAGAAAAGGGCTTTGTGAACAACTTTTTAAGGTGTGCCTTACTTAAAGCTACCCAGTGCGGTGATACAGACTCCACTCTCCGGGGCACTGAAAACAGCCATTTTATTTCAGTGGGAGCCCTGCTTGCACCGAGAGCGCCCAGCAAGTGCTTCGCTGCTGCCAGCCCTGGGCGCTCCGCACGCTGTGCCTCTGCAGCCCCGCGAAGCCACGCGCTGCCCCGGGCGTTCCGACAAACGAGGGACACGTTTCGGAGGCCTCCAGCTCGCACCGGCCCGGGCGCAGGGGGAGCCGGGGCCCTGCGCGAAGCGCGGCCGGCAGCGGGGCCGGGCACGCTCCGAGAGCGGCGGGGGCCCGGGTGCTGGAGCAGCCGAGCCCCGCCCGGCGGCGCGATCCTGGGACGACGGGCTCCGCTGCCGCCGGGG
>JAVSBS010025879.1:0-12646 GCA_033124195.1 Coracias cyanogaster
CCCCCCCCCCCCCCCCCCCCCCCCCCCCCCCCCCCCCCCCCCCCCCCCCCCCCCCCCCCCCCCCCCCCCCCGAGAGGATGCAATATTGAATTGTAACAAGACACTTTTATTTTTTTGCTGAAGTGGGATTTCACTCCCTCTAGTTTATAATCGTTACAGAAATTTAAACCTCAAACCATTTCAGTCCAAGCTTATACTAAGCTTGTTAGTGGTTTCTGATGCTGCATGTGATAGTGCTACAGCATTACCATAAATCAGCAGAATTAACTATGATCTTCAGAAGCATGCCTGAAAGTGGGTGACAGAAGTCTGCAATTTGGTGCTCTGAATATTATGATAACATTCTATATTAAATGTTTATAATCTACTTAGAGCTGAGCTTCAAGTATATTTTATATTTGTGCTTTACCCAATATTAGAAATCATGGCCTATTACGGCTTTCCATGCCTATGTTGTTTGTAACATCCAAAATTAAAGAAAATATAAAACCACAAGATGAGCAAGTTTGTCTTCCCACAAGCGCAATGTTATTAATATTAAGAAGTTAAAGTTTACCTACAGGTTTGAAAATCTAAATGCACCTTGCAATAAATGTACTTTACTCCTTTCCATTCATATATAAAATAATTTACAGCACTGACCGGATTTCAGAAACTCCATCCTAATACAATTTACAAACTCTCTGCTGCTGTTGGAGATACAGCCTCAATTTTCCTTCCAGTCTTCGTAAGAGTAACAGATCTAAATTATTCATCAAGCAGTAAATAACGATGATGATGCGCAGAGAATAAAATCACAAGCTCCACCGTTTCGATAGCCAGGGCAAAAATCAAGGTTGCCACATGACACGAAGAAACGTTCTGATCCTAAGCAATCGTGATACGCATTTTTTAAAAAGAGCTCTGCGATACGAGATGGGGATCCCATTTCCTCCCTATTCCAACTTACCAAAATAAATAAAAAAAAGCACTGGAGTAGCCAGTATTTTCCTACCTACCTACATAATTACACCTGGCGCAGGGCAGCAGGAGTAGACGCACCGTTACCAGAACGCCTACGATGAATACAATAGTCCTGCGTCGGGAGACAACGCGCTGGCTCCTCACCAACGTCAGTGGTCGATCTCTGGGCATCTCTCCTCGCCAAAGTAGGCTGCAATTGCGCCAGCCGCTAACCTGCCTTCCTGACGGCGCTACAAAACGATGCTGATTTTATTGTTGGAAATGATGGTGAAGAGGCGCTTACTTCAGATTGAGACTACCAGAAATATGAATTAAATAAGTGAAGCTGCATTATTATTTTTTTATTTCTGAGAGGGCCACATCCATATGAACATCAGCAAGCGGAACTTGCTGTGCGAGTTACTGGACATGGAAGGTGAGACAAGGACACCTGACAAATTTGATTGTGTAACGAGATGGTTTAATTCTGTTTTTTTTTAAAAAATTATCATTAACGGACAAGAAAAGCAGAAGCTAACGAGTCCTTCGCTGTTTCTACACCATCTCTGGGCCTCAAACAGAGCCAAGGGGCAAAGAACCAAAATGCAAGCTCCGTAGCGTCCAAGCCCTACGTTCTCGTGTACACCTGGATTATCAGCACCCTGCCCGCACCTCTTAGACACAGCTCCTGAGGCTGGTGACCAGACCAAAGGAGACATATGGAGTGTGTCCTCTTTGGGCTTGCTCTAGAGGTTGTTCTTACAAATAAAGAACATTAGGAGCCTTGGCGTTGGTTTATCGCCCTTTTCAAATTGTAGGTTCCTTGCTCACATCAGCCAAAAATTGCGTTCTTTCTCTCTCTAGCCTTAGGGAAACGTAAAAGTTGTCCAAGATTTGGGAAGGATTTGGAGTGGTTACTTTCTGGATGTGAAATCTGATAGCGACAAACCAATCACGAGATCTGAGTATCGAATCTTAAAGCTGGTTTTAGAAGTTATCTCGGTTTGGGCAGGGAAACAAATTAGAAACCACCTCTGCCTCTGCTCCCACCCGCCCGGTGCTGTCATGCATCAAAATTAAGGTCAAGCAAAACCAGCTCTGTTTTTCCTCTTTTTGTTTGCAAAACTTGAACTGAGCTGATTGTTCTACCTCGGTGCGAGCTGTTTGATTTTGTAGAGCTCTCTTACGTGTTTCTCATCTATTGGAAGACGAATCATGACGAAGCATCAGTGAAAACTTGGTAATATTGGCCCAAATTCAGGTGTACCCGTTGACTTCAATGGGTCTATTAGTTTTTTAAGGCAAGGGAAAAAATCGCTATCAATTCTTTGTAATTTATTGAGGCTGAGCCACATCTTGGTTACAGGAATCCGAATTGTACCTCCCCCTTGCCTTTTTCATCCCAAACGCTTCAAAATTAGGAATCGTGGCTTAAACCAAGCTCCTGTTCATTTTCGCAGGCACCTTTTCCCAGGTACGTTCTGTGGAACATGTGAATCCAACAGCATCAGGACGTGGCACAGCAGCAGAGCGGATGGCGATGGGTTTTACCTTCATGGGCAAATGGATGCTGCGACCACACACGTCAGTGTCCTATCAAAGTCCACGCAGAATCACGGGTTCACAGACATCGGCACGTCCGCCACTCAGTGGAGCCCACGGAACCCGCTGCCTTTCTGTTGAAAAGCTGAGGAAGGAAATGAGCTCTTCTGGGATCAAAACCCGTGTCTCCAAGTTGTTGAGCTGTTCTGCGTCTGCCCCCAAGGACGCCAACGTGGCCATCGGTCGGAGCCGCCTACGCTAAAAGTGGACCTGGCTGGTTCTGTTTCTTTTCCTCCACCAGCCTAGCGGAGATGTGAAAAGGAAGCCGCCAGGTTCGGTAAGATTCAGGAGGGCTCATCATCTGGTGTTGAAATAGGGGCTCCACACGGTACAGCTTTCTTTTCAGGATGTCCCTCTCCCGCCTCCACACTCCCCACCAAACAAACATAGAAATCTACTCCTGTTCTCCCCATGCACTCCATTTTCTTCCAATCTGAGAGCCATTTGTGTGTATAATTGAAAATTAGCAGTGCAGCTGTTTGAAGAGAGTAATTTATCACAGCACATTGTTCGCTCCTGACACTTTAGACCTGGCTCTAACAAGGCGGTGGTTGCTGGGGGTTGAGCTGCAGAAAGTGATTCGGCTGTAATGCTGCGTTTCCCCTGCTTTGTTGCTAATTGTAGCCTCTTTTTCTCCATTGAATTGGGAGTTGAGTAAAAGAGCTTGTTTGCTCTGCGCGACGAGGCTGCCAGGGCCGCTTGGGCTATTATCACAAGATACTCTTGATCTTTTGAAAAGCAGGAAATAGAATTTTTCTCCAACAGGGAAAGTAATTTGCGATGCGTCCATTAGTTCTTCATTAAAGCGAGATTAAATTGCACGGCAAATCACATCTGTGTTTGGATGATTAAAGGGTGGCATTTTAGAGGCCAAAACTAATTACTAGCCAAAATGAATGGGAGTGAAAAAACAGTCATGTTTTTACATTAGATAGTGTGGCTTGTAATTAGATTCAAGCTAATTCCACTATTTCTTCTCATTTAATGAGATGAGCCTGTCCTCATCTTTTTCTAGGCCATGCTAACAGCCCCAAATGTATAATTTTGATAATACTGAGAGTTTACTTTATTGAAATTTCTTAGCTACCTGCCACAAGTGACTGTTCTGTCTAGTGGTGCTTCATTATACATCAACACGAGCTACTGTGCATGGCCCAGGCAAGCAATCTCTGGACTTTTATATGTATGTATATTTACATTTGGCTATGAATTTATGTGCCTCCATATAAACACAGAAATGTAAATATATTTATATATTCATGTATTATTTAGATATTTATGTATTTATATACAAATATCTAAATATACAAATACAATATACAAATATCTAAATATCTAAATATAAATATAAAATAGAAAATATAGAAATAGAAATAGATAAATAGAAAAATAGAAATAGAAAAATATAAAAATATAAATAGAAAAATATAAATATATAAATAGAAATAGAAAAATGTAAATATATAAATATAAATATAATACCCCTGATATGTGTATATATATATTTGTTTTGTTAAATGAATGCAGGAATGTTTGCAAGAGTATTGAAGGAAAGGAAGGTAGGTCGTTGCCTATCTGGAAAGTACAAATCTCCATAGCAAATTCCTTTAATTATGGAGATTTGTGGAGGTGGTGGTTCTTCACGCGTGAGAAGAAGGAAGTAAAGGGATGCATCAGGTGGTGAATGATTGAAATCACCCAGTTATTTTCTAGATTTAAAAAAAAAAAATAAGGTTCGGCTAGGTTTTATTAAAGCAATAACTCTCAGTAGATGCTTGAAACTGATAGGCGATTCCAAACGGCCGAGTAATTCATTAACTTTA
Source organism: Coracias cyanogaster (assembly GCA_033124195.1). Taxonomy (NCBI): domain Eukaryota; kingdom Metazoa; phylum Chordata; class Aves; order Coraciiformes; family Coraciidae; genus Coracias; species Coracias cyanogaster. The sequence goes on from JAVSBS010025879.1 coordinate 4,368, forward strand.
GGGTATATTATATTCCTAAGGTCAAAATTTCTTGTTTCTCACATTTAGATGCTGCCGATGAAATGTGGTGCTATTCCTCCTCTTCTTGGGTTCCTGTCTTGAGAAGGAAGGAGGTGTAAAGGGCCACAAGTTGGATGAACATGAGGCCCAGAGACCAAGTGGTGTCCCTTGCTTCTGGTCCATGGAGGTCCTCTGGAAAACAACAGTTTGGAGGCATGTCTCGTGTTCTGTAAAATTCACTGCAGTTCCTTCCTGAGGAACGTGGCCAAGTGTCTGCTCACAGGCCTCTGATGAAACACTCTGCTGGGTAGAGAGGTAGCTGGGGTGGGACAGATGAGAAGTGCAGGGACGGCTCTATGGCAGTGCCTCTGATCCTCCAATTTCCAAAGCGGTTCCTGGAATTTGGGAGTAAGCCTCTAGCTGATTCTTGAAGGCTGGAATTCTCCTCACTGCTGTGCTCCGAATGCTCAGTAGAGCTTTCAGGAAAAGGCTTTCAGGAGATTAGGCCCTGAGAGCAATCTATAGAAGAAACAAAAAAGCCTGACAGAAACCTTGCAGTCAAGACAGACGCTTTGGAGAACGTACCGAGTTCTGCAAAACTTCCTGCTAGTGCCTGTTACTATTGTCATTTTAATACCTTTAACCTTAGTGTATGATCAGGCGGTTGCATGGACTTCAGTACCTGCTTTGGAGCGTGCATTTGATGACTATGGTGTATTTCCTTTCTCTTCCAATTCCCAAAGTGGTTTGTTGGGTTTTTTTCAGATCACCAATGCCGTTCTAAGGGCAATTTGCCTTTGTCTGTGCTTGCCCTGTTCTTATTATTCCCTAAACATTGGTGTTGGCCACTGTCAGGAGACAGATCTACCGAAGAGACCTTTGATTCAGGCCAGGATGGCAATTTTAATGTTCTCAGCACTTTCTGCTGGACCAGTCACTGCAGGCTTCTCAAACAGGCCATGATGGAGGACTTGCGAAAATGCCGTAAACTCATTTATCATGCATATCCGTATGTACTTTCAGAAAACAAATCCTTATTTGAGCACTATCAAAGAGTTCCCACCACCTGCAAAATTTATTAGGGCATTTTTCACTAACTTTTCTTCTGATGTCTTACTGTCCTCTACGAAACCTGGGGCAGTTCACATAGCGGGCCTTTTGTTTGCTGCGTTCCTTGCGCTAGATCAGGCTTTACATTCGCTACAGCAGATTGTCGTTGAAGACAATATAAAGCAGAATACCACAGGGGCGATTAAACTCACTTCTGACTAATTTTTAGAGATTCAGGGTTTCTTCTAGAGAAGCAACAACGTATTCCATGATTGCCGCTTTCGTCTACATTTACTCTTGACGTTGCGCAAACCAAATTGTGGAAATAATGCAGAAGTTCTAGCCAAGGAGAAAAACTTCTTGACTGCACAACTGAAAATACAGATACGAAGAAGAGAATTCCCCCGTGACCAGGGAGCCCTGCCCTGCTTCTCACTTAGCCCCAGGGGCTGACTTCTGCATATTTTGCCCCGTGGAAGTAGTTTTTGGAGATGACTTGGACTTGCTTCTCTGAGCTGCTCGTTATTGGCTTTGTCTCATGGAGTTTCCAACACTAAATTTGTTGGGTTTTTTTTTAATGAATTGATTTTTTAAAATTTTTTTTAATCTGATAAGAATGTGATTTTAGTGACTCATTCTCTATTATTTGTCTTATTTCTGGAGATCGGTTGCTGACTAACGGACAGCACACTTGCAGCTTGGTTTTAGGGAGTATTTCACGTCAATGTCATAATCAGGAGTTGCACATGGGACAAATTTAAACGGTATTTCAAAGTTCTAGTGCTATTTTATTACATATATAACATAATACTCACTCTGCATTACATCTTAGGAAACTCATAGTCATCTTTCTGCTGTGATCCACGTATTAGAGTGATAAAATAGTGGAAAAGCTTGGTAGTTGGAGTGTTTTGGCTAAAGTAGTTCACTCTGTCTCAGTTTTAGGGACTCATGCCATTGCACCTGCATTTGAATTCTCCTAATTACAGGGAACCTTCCTTGCTAAAACAATAAGAGAAATGCATCCATTTATCATTGCCGGTAGCTAGAACTATGACTGACGTTCCTGCAGATATTCTGGCAAGCTAAAAAGCTTCTTACAGCTCATGGGGGTGGCTAAGAATTCATTTGAAGACAGAAGGGTCCTGTTTTGTCTAAAGACAGTTTACATTTTCTAAACAGTGGATTGAAGATTTCAAAACTTCTTTGAGCCTTGTGCTGACCTTGAAAGCTTCCTGCAGTAACGGAACTTGTATCCTGTATTTTTTGGCTTCCTAACAAATTTCTTTCGAGGGGTACGTGCAACCATGGGTCATGTAATTTTTTCCCGGACTGGTTGCTACTCAATATCACCCTCAATGCTAATTAGTCTATATTTTATTTGACAATTCCAGGCTCCCTGGGACTGGTCTGTCAAAATGGTAGCCTCGCATTCCCGTATTTTTTTTAGTCTTTCTGGATTGGTAGTAAGCAGTAACTTTTGGACTCAAACTATGCATGCAAGTTGTCCAAATAACTTCACCACAGTGAGCTGGAAAGCCCAAGATAGGACAAAAGACAGGTCATAGTGGGGTTTTTTATCCATAAACAGAGGATCTATTAAAAGTCGCAATTAGTTCTGAGGCCTAAAGAAATAATAAAAGACCAGATAATCTTCCTTCTCCTAAATATAGAGGTCAGTCATTCAAATTCTTTATTTGTCTCTGATTGTTTTTCAGAGAATGAAGCGAAACTGTTAAGTTAGCCCCACGATATAGCACTGTAGGTGTGCGCATATTTTTTTTTTTTTCTGTAATATAAAGCAAGAAGTCATTACATTTGAGGACCTTACAGTCTAAGGGAGGTGCAACAGGACTTGACAAAGAAACAGATGACACCTAGCAGACAAAGAGCGAGAAGATAAATATATGCAAGACTACTAGCTCACTAGATCTCTTCAGAGGATCATCGATTCACACAGACAGGTACCGAACTTCTGATGGGGAGAGACAGCCAACAGATGAGTTGGTAACAGTGACTTCTTAACCTTCTTGATTTGGTGTATTTGGGTATTTATTGATGTCAGTATTTGGGTGATTGCGTCTGTAGGATGGCTAGAACGTTTGGTCATAGCTCAAGAAATCCTGAGGGGGGAAAAGTGAGTTGTGGAGAGGGATTTGTAAGAAAAGAAGGCAGTTTTATGGCCTGCAGCAGAAGGAAAGGCTTTCGGAGCAAAGATACCGTATGAAGGAGGAAGAAGGTAGAATAGATTTATGAGGATAGCAGCTTGGGCAAGACAGAGACAAGATGTATGTGGAAGTAAGGAGGGTGAGCCAGCACTGTGAGACCATCCAGCTAGCGCTTGCTTTCACCGGTATCAGAAGGGAAATCTCAGGAACAGAATTTTATTTGAGCCAGAATAATTTCTCTAAGTCAAGATCTTGGCATTTGGTGGAGCTACTGTAATGAAGAAAGTTGATCAGATCTTCCAGTAACAAATCTATGACAAGTAATATTCAGGTCACACTTCTCCTTTGAAGTTTTAATGGCCACTACAATTTTCTCTGAGTCACTCACTGATGTTTGAAGTAATCGTGCAAAGCCTTGGCTGTCTCCATTTGTCTATAACTACTTTAGAAGCTTCTGAAGGCACTGAGCTCATAAAACTGCAGGCTTCAAAGAGCTCATTCAAAGATTCCATTCTGCTGCTGCCGTTTATCAAAGGGACACTTTTAAAATATATAGCTCTTTATAATAAAATGTTTTTTTTAAATATAAACCTGACAGTGGGGCTGACTGAAACAAAATCACCATTGGCTTCAATGGCAGCGGAACTGAGTTCCATAGTTTTAAAGATAATATTTCGATGTCTAGAAATAATGTCATAGTCAAGTAAGTTGCTAAAATAAGGAAGCAGAATTCGTTTTTCCTTCTTATTTGTTTTTTTTCTCTATCCTAAATTTTTGGAACTTCACTGGGAGTTTAACCTTGAACTTGAAATAAAATCTTAAATTTAACCACATGATACTGAAAAGGATTGTCTCTCCGAAAGCAAAATGAAACTCACTGTTCCTACATAGAATTCATCCTGTTGGGCAGATGCAAGAGTCAGTGGAATGTTAAAGTTAGGTTGGAATTTATTTAAAAAATAGGACAAGAATTCTGCATTTATCAATCCCACGACAGATCTCTTGGAAATTTAGTACATGAGGCTGGAGAAATCACACGGCATGGAGTTATGGCGGATCCTCTGAACAATAACAACGCTAACACTTCACCTACGTGACATTCCCAGAGGCACCTTCTCTTGTCCAAAGCAGCTCCTCAAAAACCAGCGGCAGACTTTCCGTTGACTTCACTGTTTCTTAGATCAGCCCTTTAACTCCTCATCCTCACTTTTGTAAAGAATCACGGCCCCCGGGGGCAGAGGGGAAAGGGGTAGCGGATGTCTGCGAAACGGCGATGCATCTTTAGGGTTAGAAATGCATCTTTAGGGTTATTAAGTGCTCCTTCTCCTTCCTTATCCCGACAGCTTGGTGGCTTGTTTTGTTTGCTCCGGCAGTGGACATCATAACAGTGGAATCTGTTGCCATGGAAATGGCTGTGATTTTGTAAATTCACCTTTGTGTCTTCACGGTGAAATCACACAGGAGAAAAGAAATGGGCAATAGGGGAAAAGCCCTTATTTAAGGACAGAGGCAATTTGAGTCTAGTTCAGGCCTAAAACCTTTGTTTTCAGTGGGGTCAGTCCCCACACAAGCAGCTTTGGAAGTTACTCCTTTTCTGGTTTATTCCCCTGGTTTCCCTGGTTGCTTTGGGAAGGGAATGGTGCCTTGAGCCTGCTCGAACACCGCCTTGCCCAATTCAAGTCGCTGGACTTATAGTACAACTAAATAATGATAAAATTATGATACTGATACTGCAAACATAGCTAATAGCACAGGAAATAGCCATCCAAACACATTTTCACTGCTGTCATTTCTCTACCAGCTCAGAGCCTGCATTTGGGGCATATTCTGTTGATTTACAGTTTGGCTAGATTTTGCAATTGGCTTGCATCACCCTCGCTGAATAATTAGTTCTCTTTTGCTATTCTGGAAGAATTCCCCCTTGTAAGTAGTTTCTTTCCAATTGCAAGTGACTTTAGTCTGAAGTGATTTCTCTGGTTTGGATAAAAAGAATCTTTCTGAAATGCAGTTATTAATTATTGTTATTTTAGAATAAAATCCCCTACAACAGAGAATGTACTGAATACATTAATAGCAGGCGTCTGCTGGATCCCCTGTTTGCACAGAACTTCAGAATCTCGACTTTTTAAACTAAAGCGTCGAGCATTTTTTGTTCTGCAGTAGCACTATCTCTTTCTTTAATTTAACAGAGGAAGAGGTCTGAGGATTGCACTACAGTCACTGTTTTTCAGATGCTAGTGGGCTCTCCAGACCGTTATTTTGAATTCCGGGCTCTTCCCAGAATACACGGCACTGCTTGGAAAAGCAAGACTCTGTTAGTGGCCTGCTTTAGAACGAACGCTGTTGCCAATCTAATTAAAATTAGCATCGATACTATTTGGTACGTACTTACATTCCATGGTCTTCGTTGTTCAGTTCTGACACATGAGGGTGAATTATGGGCTTGGTGTTGTATAAAATTCTGTTTTCCCCTTGGCAGAAGCATTTAGGGAGACCGACATGATGATACAGTCCTGCACCTAACGTGTTAGGCTGGACTTGAGTTTAAATCCAAGTCTGCCTTTGCCTGGAGATGGAGCTGACTGATAGTTTTGCTAGGAAGGCAAATTCTCTAAGCCTTATAGTCCTGCCTTTGAAATAACGTTGAACTGGAACTCTGGCCCTTTTTGACCCGATTTTTTTTACTTCTTTTTTAAACCTCAAGAGAGCTGGAACATAGAATTGGAAGGTGTCCCCTAGTTTGCTGAGTCGTCCCTCAGAACTGTAGGTAACCATAGATGGAGTTCACAGAATATCCGCTGACACAGCAGACAAAGGCAGACACAAATTAAGACCTTATATAGTGAAATTGAGACCCCTAGTGCAAAATCCAAAGCTTTGAATACTGCAGGAAGCCAGGGAAGGCCTTCTTCTGGAGACTGGCTGTTTATTGGAAGCTGATGGAGATAGTGAACAACTCCCCCCTCACGCTGCCTGCTGTTCAACTTTGCTCTTCTCTGTGAGACAACCCCAACAGCAACAACCAAGGATGCGCGATTCTGATAAACTTGACTACAAGCTGTCGACTAGTCACTTCACTGAAAAATCTTCCGTGGAATTTATAATCTCTTTATTGTAGAATGAGGTCGACAGAGTTGTTTGGAAAGTGGGACTTAATTACCAAAATTTCCTCAGGTCTCCTCAGATGCTCCATGTAGTTGCCGCCGAGCTTTGGAGACGTGCGTATCCCAGAGCTGAACACGCTTCACCGTTCTCCAGGCGCCTCAAGTTCAGCCTGTGCCTTGGGCTGCCTCACAGGTAAGGCGAGCGGAGCACGCGGGCCGGTTCCTTCTCCGGAGGATGTTGCATTTTAGACGTTGATGGAGCCAGAGGAAGGATGGATGATTGTGGTTCTTTAGCTCAGTGGTTACATTTCAACCCATTGCAGCCAGCAATGTCTTCTTCAACAATCAGTCGTGGGATGAAGTGCAGAAGTACCCAGGGGTGGGAGCTGGAACATTGGGGTTTTTTGCTGTACGGTGGTTTTTAAAAGGAATGTATTTCAAGACTCCTTTGATCAACAATATTACTTGGCAAAAATCCTTTTTCTTTATAATAGATCACTGATCGTTATGGTTCAGACCTAGTTAATAGAGCTATATAATGGGAAGTTGATCGGACCAAATGTTTGTGGTAGAATGAATAAAGAGGCCAAAACAATTATCCAGTAAATTCAGTATTTTGAGAAGTACGGAAAGTCATCTTTCGTGTTTGCAGTTACAGCCTTGGAACTGCAGTCATTAGAAATACATACCTTGGCACTGCTACAGTTCGCCAAAGGTTAAAAAGAAGGACAAACAGGTTTTCGTAGATGTAGGACAACTCTAAAATGTTTCAAAACTGCTCCATGAAGGGGATGCAATAATGCGTCTGCCTACGCCGGCATAATTGTATTAAACCTCAGCTTAATTGTTGCTGTGTCTGTTTCAAACCCAAAGCCAGGGACTGAAAAGCTTGTCTTTGCCCCATTTGTAGTATTTGGTCTAATAAATTGTGCTACCTTTCTCTGCTTTGTATCGCTTGCTCATGTAATGCCAACATGCTCCGCTCGGGAGGACTTGTGAAGGTGTAAGAGCAAACACACCTCTGCTCATGACAAACAGCTGGAGGACAAAGCTCTGATCGCATGGGAGCAGTTTCTCTGAGGCTCTAAATCCATTTTCAAAGCAGGATTTTGTACCTGATTAGCTCTTGGATGTAAATTTCAAAATAAATATTGGTACTCGGCGAAAGATAATTACTAGAGGCATTATGAGCCTGACCACTTACTGTCAAAAGCAGAAGCTCTGCTTGTTTCATCATGTAAACAAGATGGGAACTGTTCTGTCTGAACCGTTTGGAATGGCATTACAAGAAGATGAAAATTGCTCTTGAAACAACAGGGGTCCTGTGTGAATTTGGATTGAAGAGCAGGCCGCAGAATCACGCTATTGACGATGCGCGTTGAGTAGACCTTGTCTGCTGATGCGGATCCCAGTGCTTTGCTTAAATCTCTTGAGCACTTTGTTAAATTCTTTGTGTAGCAAAAGGTAGCGCATCGATATCGATTCCATGGTGCCGAACTGTTAACGCCGAAAGAAAGCGAAGTGGTTAAAATAATAGTTACTGAATACATGCAGATAGCTACTAAGGTAATAAGTTCTCTGCTGAAAAAACAGGATGAGGGTTCAAAGATAGCGGCAGATGCCACGAGTGCGTTTTGAAACGCAGGAGCGTTGTTGTTTTACTTAAAAAAAAAAAAGCTGTTACTTTTGAATAGAACCAACTTTGCAAGGAGGTTCAGAAGTGTTAACATCCATTCTTAGTAGATACCTCTTTCCAAATTTTCTCTTTAGCCTTAACCCAGCTGCCTGGTTGAAAGCCGTCAAAATGCCATGACCTGAATCCTTAGGGTTCTAGAAGAATCATAGAATGTGAGGGGTTGGAAGGGACTTCTGGAGATCAGCGAGTCCAACCCCCCTGCCAAGCAGGACCAGAGAATCCAGGGCAGGTCCCACAGGAACGCATCCAGACGGGGCTTGA
>JAVSBS010025879.1:15473-46126 GCA_033124195.1 Coracias cyanogaster
ATACTCCCGGTGAGGTCTCCCCAGGGCAGAGCAGAGGGGCAGAACCACCTCTCTCCATCTGCTGGCCACACTTCTTTGACAAAATTTCTCTGACAAACTTCAGAAATTAAACTCCTGAAAAGTTTAAAGTAGTACCAGTTGCCACATGCTCGGTTACCTTGAGCGAGCAGCACGGGGCTCCTCTGGAGGAGGAAAGGAAGAGCACGTGATCACGGGCAGCGAGCATGGCTCCCGTCCCTGGCATGCAGAACCGTGGAGAGGAGGGGACGCGAGGAACTCACGCTTCCACAGAGGCTGAAAAACGCTGCTATGCTCAAATCACGCGTAAGCTCAACGCTGAGGGGGTTTGGGGCCTGACTGTTGTTACCCATCAGTATCCCGTGGATGGTCTCGCTGGAGGATGGGCACCATGAGAGGCTCATCCTGGCACGGTCTTAAATTACGAAAAAGAAGGGCTTCCTTTGGCCGATGAGAACAAAACTAGACTTTTTCAGGCTTTTACCCTGTGCCCGGGTTATACAATCTTTAAGACAAGGGCAAAACCTCACATTTTACTCATGAAGGTCTCTCACCAAGTTCCAGAACACTCTGAAGTTGGAAAAGATCTTTAAATGTATGTTTCTTAAAGAGATTAGAAAGCAGAACTCTAGTTAGCTTTTGTCTGTCTGTTTTGCTGAGGGTGTTATTCTGAGAGCGTGCAGGAGACGAATGATCAACACTGAAAACCCTGACGCTTCTTTAAAGGCCTTATTTTCATTTTTTAAGAAATATGACAGCAAGAATTAGTACTGGCTCTTCTATTTCAATAATGGCAGTCATGTTGAAATGACAACAAACATCATTACATTTACATGCACATTTATGTAGACAAAAATTGTCATTACTTATTTTGGTGGAACATTTTATCATTTGCCCTACAAACAAATAAAATCTGTATAAGCTGTTTTTCGCCTTCAGCAGAATGTCAACACAAGCAACTTAGAGCTAGACTTACTGACGCTCACTGGAAAGTATCTCCTTCCATTTTTAAAACGCTTAAGATTAAAAATATACTCTTTATGTTTCAGTTTTTAATAATACAGTGAAAACACTTTTTGATTGCTGGCTGCAAATAAAAAGCAGATGGCTGAATGTCCTCAAGTGTAGATTTAAATGAAAATGGGGGGAAAATAAAGACATAGCCACGTGCCTGTTTGGACTTGAACGTGCTGAGCAGGAAATAAAATCTGACAAAAAAGAAGATGCAAACTGAGAAAATAAAAGTACACCTTCTTTTAGTCCATTTGCAATGAGAAATTATTCTAATGTTCTTCCATCACATTATCTACTTTCTCCGTTCTCGCTTCTGCTTTTTGTCTATGCTCTAATTTCCGTTACAATCAAATACTTTCTACTACCCTACAGAAGTCTTCTGGTTAAGGCCGTAAGTGCTACGGCACTCCATATACATACCGGTTAAGCATCAAAACTAAATGGGAATATTGTGGAGGGAAAAGCATTTCCTAGCCCTGAAGTTGCTGAACTGGCTTTTCTACGAGTTACTTGTTTGAATATACAGTTGAATAATGTCAGAAGACTTAGGAAGTATCTGGCCAGACTATGGAACAATGGGACAGAGCTTCAGGTCTACTTACTGTACAGGTCTTCCATAACTAATATTAGATTTAAAACAAAGATAACAAAAGAAGGAGGTCAGCTTATAAAGCTACAGGAACAAACTTGCTGTTAGATTTGGTTTGTCATGAAAATTTTTCATGGAAAGAGGCCTTGGATCAGCTTTCTAATAGAGAATGTGGGGGCAGAGAACCCAACGTGCTCGAAGATGGCATTTCAGCCATTCATGACCAGAATTATGGTACCGTGACTGCAAGGAACACATTTAGTGGTCTCAGATGCTCTAGATAGTCTTGTCCTAAGTTTCTCTACTAGGTGTTAGCGTCATATAAAACCGAGTACTGCTCAGATAATTCGATAGAGAGGTAGGCACGAGATGCCACAGAAGAGAAGGGCTGATCTGGAGTGAGAACACGCCTGCCCTTGGATTTCAGCTCTCCCCTGCTAGCAGGAGCCAGCTCTCAGCAGATGGTGGCAAAACATCTGTGCACTTCTGTACAGAAGCTTCAGATTTTTTTATAGTTCTTCCATTCTTCTTCTCTCTCTCTTTTACACGTTCGCTAACGGCTCCGAGATCACAACGGGATGGGACTTGATGAACCAGAGGGTGTAAAGAGCTTGCAATCCCTCTGCTTGTCACCGTGTGGACTCTAATCGTTATCATTGAATATACTCGTGGAGTCCATGTCACAACTGAGCCAAACTCTGCCCCTGTTTGTGCTGAGCAAGTCTGAGGGAAATCTATTGGCTTCAGCAGAAGTATTCTGCTTTGCCTCGGTGTGGCCCAGACCAGCGTTTTCACCTGAGAACTTGGAGTTCTCTTTAATATCAAGTCTGTTTTCAATATGGGTTACACTGGGTCAAACGCTGCATTTTAAGCAGAGCATCATATACCTGGATTCGCTTTGCAGAAGTGAACATAGTCATTCCACATTTATAGCCATGCAGGTTACCTAAGGATTTTTTTTTTTCCTATTTCTTAGGTCCTTTAGCAGTCAAGATAGGCCTGGAAAAGTACTGAATATGGAGGACAATATAAACTTTGCTATCAGAGTAAACCGGAAAAAAAAAAAAAAAAAAAAGTCATGGAATATAAAAAAGTCATGGAAGTGTGACATACATGAGTGCTGATAAAAGAAACTGAATAAGCAGCTGAAGAACAGCTGGACACAGTCACCTCACACGGGCTGGGGTTACAAAGGACCGTCTCTGGCATATGACTTGGGTCAGTGTCATCGGTTCCACCAGCACAGTCGTATCTTCCCTCCTTTTTGAAATTCAAATATGAACAAAATAGATTGGCAACTACAAAGAATCAGTACCAACTAACACAACCCATTAAAGGAGTAGTTATTGCTACCTCCTGGTAGCGGGTACTATTGCTTCTTGAATTAAAAAAGAAAAGAAAATGGAAAGTTGCACTTTGAGACAAATTAGGGGCTGTTCCCTCATCCTCGGTGTAAAACAGGATATAGTATTGGATGAGATGTGGATTTAATGTAGGCTTTTATTCCTTTTCCTTGCCTCAGTGAAAAATACTGTGTGGGAAATACTGGTTTTTATTACACACGATCTAAGCGTGGAAAAAGGCCTTATGCAGGACGTACCTTTGGATACCATAACTAAGAAAAGTCTCAACAGAGTTTTATGCGGGAAGAAAAGGAAAGCTCCACTTGGTTAATTCAAACCACTATAGCATATTTGTTGCTGTCCTAAAATACTTTGAATAATACGTGCATAGATTCCAAACGTATTTCTGCTAATGACTAGTGAAAATACAGCGTGTAGAGAAATACGTGGCTTGTTTCTCTTACCTCGTGTAGGTTTGAAGAACACTGACAATACCTTGATTTCCTTCTAGTGTTGCTTTCTTTGTGAAGATTTAGCCTCTCGAGGCGATACAGGTGATAAGGCAGGCGTATACAAGAGATTTAGCATCAGTAACATGAGGAATAACTAGGCAGAAGCTTTTCCCTCAATCTTGAGAAGAGTGAGGGAAACCTAAAACTAAAACATATTCTCATCAGGGAAAAAAAAAAAATCATTTAAAAGCTTGTCATAAATGAAAACAATTTACTTGTGCCAGTGTCCTTAAGTGCCACAAACTCTTCTGCTTCCGCTGCTACATTCTCTAATGATATTACCGCATATAGCACATCTCATCTAATCTGTTAGTAAAATCCTAAAGTCACTTATGTCAGTCTCTAATGCAAGCCAAATGAGTCTTCCCAGTAATAAGAAGCTTCGCAGAATTAGTTTTCGTTTTGCAGAAAATTGCCATTGGGGCTGGCACTTTTATCTAAAAATTTCACTCGTGCATAAGCAAAAAACTCATATATTATTTGGTTACATTCCATCAGTATGAGAAATAACATTGTGAGAATTCTATGCATGCTAATGATATATAGAAATCCACCTGCTTTCAGATAAAATGAGTTTAATTTTCTGTTGCCCACTGCCTGGTTGGCCTTTCATAAATTACTTATGCACAGCTATTATTAAAATAGAGGGAAAGCAAATTAGAAAGTCCTCATATCTCTCCACTGGATTTAACCAAGGCAGGGCTGTGACAGCTAGAGTCAGCGTTTTTGAAAAAATTCTGCTCTCTTGAAAAATTTTGCATCTCTATACAATTCTATGCCACTGTTGTAAACGTTCTGACCTGCCTTCTTACCAAATTAACCTAAATCCTTTCTATTTTTCAACATTAATGGAATCCTCTAGAGTCCTGCTGATATATATTAAAATATATTTATTGGTTAATTTGAATTCCAGCATTTTGTGCCTCATTTCCCAGTACTTCTGTTATATCTGAACAGCTTGGAGCTTGAGCATTAAAAACTTACAAATTAAGATAAATACATCTGACAATTATCAGATCAAAACAACTTAACTTTCATTGGAATATATGATTGCAAATTTCCCTTCCTGATGAAAGAGAAAATGAGGACTGTCTGCTTGAAACAGTTAATTGGATTTAAAAGTACTGTACGTTTCAGCAATCGGTGCAGCTTTTGGTTGGTCAATGACTACTTGACCTCCTGGTTTTCCAACAGACAATTGGTTTTCATTTCTTGAGGGTCTTTTAAGTCCATAGTTCACGGTGACTTTAAGTTTAATTTTCTGTTAATGATATTATTTTGCTCTCTTCAGATAAAACTTTCTTGTGATGTGCTGAGCAGCGGCGGCAATCCCATTACTTTGGGAGGAAGGACACCTTCGCAAAGTGCCGCCTTTGAATGCTGGCGGTATTGTCAGGCTATTTCTCAACGTCATTTTAACGTGCTGGGTTTCTATTTCACATGCATTTGAACGGAGAGCTGCACTGTCCCTTGAAAAAAAACAACATATATTAAAAATAAATAAATAAATTGAAAAGCCACCGCGGTCACCTGCCCTGTCAAAGCTTCATTTAAGTAACCGAGTCCTGATTCTAACCAGCTACTGGTTTAACGCCTTCCACTTCGGTAGAGTGACTCCTGATCAGAAGTGCTGTGGGTTACTTTGGGCCAAGGACATGTCCTACAGGTTCCAGGCTCGAGCTCCCTATTTTCAAGCCCATTACATTTGCACCCGCACCATACAACGGTGCATTCGGCAGGCAATTTTCTAACGCAAACACCAATTTTGTCCGTCGCTGACATCCGCAGCGCTTTGCGAACGCCGCCAACCAACGCCGTCCCTGCAGTTCTGACGCTAAAGCAGCTTTCCGAACGACTTGCTGCAATTATTACAGAGGAGTTCTTCACTAAATTTACATCAAATGCATTTTTATTTGTTATCTGCCACAGGTATTGTTTTATTTCACATTGCGTTCGCAGAGGGGCCTACAGAAACACAATGCTGGCCAGCTCTCAAGCTCTTTTTTCACCTTAGAGCCCTGCAAATCTACCAGCTACCTGCCACCAAGGTCCCACCAAGGGGGACCATCCTGCTCTTCCTCTATCTCCGCTTCACCAGCTCCAACACTGAGGCAGTTGACAGAAGTAAACCAGGAGAAAACCATCCACATTCTTTGTAAGGTTAGTTTTCTGATAGCTGGTTTAGCAGGGGACTGGATAAATGCCAAAGTGGAGTAATAGAAGCAGAGAGAACATACAGCTGGTGAAGGGAAGGGGGAGAAGACATCTCTCTTGGGCAGTAAGTAGCTAGTAGACTGATTTACATGTGATGTGAAACCAGCTTCCCTGGACCTCCTCAGCAAATTTAAAATCCAGTGAAGAACAAACGGTTTCTCCACAAGGTATTTCAAATGTCCATCCATGAAAGAAGGCTCTGGATAGATAGGAGCATGAAAAATTACGAGGAGATGTAAAACTAGACATAGATTGCGAAGAAGCTGCAGAGCTTTGACAATCTGCTGGAACCAAAGCTAGAAGCTATCAAGGTTCTTGATAAAGTTGAGTCAAGTAAAAGAGAATCAGCTGACCGGTTTAGGTAAATTTGGTTTCTGGCTCTGAATTTCATCTGAACACAGAGTGAGCAGAAGGTGCTCAGCATTAGTTTCTCTCTACGGCAGGTGGCACAGAGCGCAGTGGCATGGTTCAGAGGTCTCCTGGACTTAGAAAGCTTGCCCTCTGGTGAGGTAGTCCGCTGGGCCACCACTCAAGATCTTAAGTTGAGTTTTAAGCCACTTTTATGCACGGCCAGCACAAGTACTGTCTGTGAAGAACGAGAGTGAGTCTAACTTTGTGGGCAGATTAAAAAAGAAAATGTGGCCATCTAAGCTCTACCCAGATCAGTAACTTTTGCCTCATTCAGGGTAATCATGTGAGAAAAGCCAACCAGGGTGCTTGGGACAGGGATCTCAGAGAACAACCTCTGACCACAGGAACTCAGGTGTTTATCATCCCTAACGTTTTTAATTCTGAGAGTGCTTCCTGATGCTCACTAGTGGTTGCTAATGTGGAAACTGGCTCTATTCAATAATTTAAATTCCTCCACAAAAATGGAATCAGTAAAACGTACCTTGTGCAAGGTACGTTAGGAATCTTAAAAAGTTTTTACTTGGATAGAATATACAACGCAAATGCAAACCACTGACATAATACTCATGCAATAAGTATTTTTTTAACTGCTTGAATTTTTTCTAGAGTTGGTTCCTAGATACACATCCAAACAAATGTAGAAATTTCAGAATGAGTCACATAGAAGTTGAAATCCTTTCTAATATGGAATATCCCCAAATTCCTCTCCCTATTAATTTTAGAACACCCGTTTTCTCTCATTCTTACAGTTATGTTGTCTAGTCAAGAGAACAGAACAGGTGGCTGATTAAAGACCAGTTTTTACCAGTATCAAAACCATTTAAAAACTCATTACTCAGCTTCTCCAAAATCATTCATTGTTTTTGCCATAAATGTTTTCAATGGCTACAAATACTGTTAAATTCGTCTCTGGTTTTGAGACTTTTAGACTTTACTGAAGCCTCCAGAGTTAAACCTTTGCATCCATCTTCCTCCACCCTTCAATGACGATTTCAATTCTCATTAATTCATGTGAATCCAGGAACGGCCTTTAATGGCAGGTGTATGTTGCAAAATTTGTGATAAAATTGTAAAAATTAACAGGGAGGGTGTAATACAGAGTTTCACTCACACAAACACGTATTATATGGTTCTACGCTTGAATAAATTGAAATTCAGTGTACTAAACATTACAGAACACTGCTGTCCACAATATCTGATTATTCCCCGCAGTTTCCCGTCCCTCCAGACAATTCAGAATCTGTAAATCACACCACACATTTTGACAGAACTCTTACCCTCTGCAGTCGAGGCCTACGCAGTTCATCTCGAGGTCTTAACGGAACACACGTAAAGCAAAGGCTTTGGACACAGCGATACTAATCAGGTGATTTGTAAAAAAAGCTCATCCTTCCTGCCAGAAGTTTACATTCTAAATACCACGAGTTGTAGACGTATCTGTGAGCGTAAGGCAGTATTATGATCCATAACTAGCTTGGGAGAGCCACAGACTGAAACACATTCTCCTGAACCAATGACAGATAATTTTCAACAAAAATGAGCAGCCGCATTAAAAATAAATGTTAAAACTCTGTTATTAAAGTATTTTAAAGTATTCATTTTGTATAACTTACCCAGATGCAGCTGACAAGACAGAGTAAAAGCCCCTCAAGAGTTAAAAACCCACTCTGAACATAAAGAACACCAAACACTGTGAGTTCTTTCTATCCCCTCTCAAGTACAGAATGTCCTGTGCACTAGTAGAGGACATCCTCTACTAGAAGACTGTGGAAATGCTGTAATTAAAGGTCTGTCAGAGTTTCCATTAAATCCCTGATTTTCAGGGTTTAATTAATAATAACAGTGAAAATTAATGGGAGTAGAATTAAAGCCACTCTCATAGCTCTACTGCATATTAATTCCTGATGTTAAGTCTCCAACATGTGGGACTGATCCAGCTTCCTCTCTTCAGGCAAAACTCCTATCACGGGGAAACCTCTTTCAATGTAAAATTCCTCATTAAAGACAGCGGGTATTTGTCTGAACAGAGCAAATGTGCAATCAGGCTCTGAAACAGCTATAACATTTACATGGTAAGTTAAACGAACATTTCAGAAAGTCAAGAATTACTGAAATTGCATAAAGTTTTGGAAGAAACGTGTTCAAACTCATCCAGCCTAGAACCAGTGAACATTCACAACCCTCAGGCAATTCCTTCCTATCAATCAACTCAATGTAAGTTTATCCATTTATCTTTGAAATATTAGTATCCTTAATTACTTTGAATTTTTTCTAAGTCAGAACTAAGGGGTCAGCCCCATAACGGAAGACGGAGAACATATGTAAGTCCTGGGAAATGGGCTTTCCCTGGAAGCATAAGCACAAATCAGATGTTCCGTTACTGAAACAAAGGCTACTGGCATTTTGGATTTGGGTGCAAATAAATTAGAACACAGAACGTTCCAGAAGATTACTCCCTGAAAATAAGCACTGGTATCTTACCATACAACACAAGGAAATTTAATCTTTCACATAAAAGGATCAAATAAAACTACCTCAGTGTGGAAGTCCAGAGAGGGACCTGGCAGAATACTAGCGGGTATTCAGCTCTCTTCCTTGTAAATGGTATTACAGCTGAAAAATGTGAAAGCATGAAATTTTCTCAACGCTGCTGTGAGAAACAGACCCAGAAATACCAGACGTATGCAAAATACTATAGTGAAGGGTGGAGACAGTACATTCAGAAATTGTTAAAAACGTTCAGAATATTTTGTTTCACAGAAAAGCACCCTGTTATAAAATACGCATTTTTTTGGTCCAGATTCCAAACTAATAGATGGTATTACTTCCTCTAAAAATCCTAATTGTAAACCTCTATCACACACTTCAGAGGTTAATATTGAAGCCTTCTTTCTTTGCTATTAGCTTTTAGGACTGCTAAGTAGGTCAAGGAAGTTCACAAGTGGAAAAAAACCCTTTAACCTGTGCTGTCTCACTACTGAAAAACAAAGTCCACCTAATTAAAAATTCACATATCATGTATGATCCAGGCTGTAGTTCCAGAGCAACTTCAACAAGAAATGTAACTGCCAGGCTCTGCCTGTGTCCTCATCTCTCCATGTGCTTCCCAGGCCACTTGCTGAGCTGTTATAGTTCATTATTCCAGCATAAAGACGATCCCCTCAAAACAGAGCATAATTTTGCCAGACTAAGGTACTGCCATAGATCAGTAAAGGAATGGACAAATACTTCAGGCAAAAAGGGACACAAATATGTGGCCGGTAAGTCAAACACTGATCCAAATTCACCTAGAAATTCTATGGCATGCATCACGTATTTTTTTCTGTTATGAGAGGAAGTAGCTATAAACAGATCTCAGCTAAGTTTAGGATGGACATTTCAAGAGACTTTTTAATCCCCAAGGCACCAGGAGTTTGCACCAGCCATCCCGTGAGGTTAATAAGAACAAAAACCGTAAGGAGATTTTTGACGGAGCTTTGCATTATATGAAATGGTTGGCAGAGATGAGAAAGGGTTAAAACGTGAAAACTCAAAAAACGTCCTTTTAATTCTAATGCATTTTGAAACGGCTAAACTAATTCATAACTAAGAGAAGCTGAGAAAAGCTCCTTCAAGTGCACTGTGCTGAAGGAAGTGAAAGCAAATGAAGGCCAATGCTGAAACCAGGAAAAAGATACGTATCTAATTCTGCAACCATTAGGAACGGAGCTTAGTACTCTTGATGATTTGCCAACGTCATTATAAACCAGAACGTGAAGAACAGTTCAGCTCTTGATAGAGGCAAATGACCAAAGCAGAGTAACTGATACTATTAATCCGGAGCGAACCTTGCCCAGCTTCCATAGTCTTACAGAGTTTAAAGAATGAAGAAACCAACCCAACTTCACACGGGGATGTGGTTTGCTGTAATTCATACCATGGCAACAAGGAATCTCTCCACTAAATGGATAAAGACAGTAATGTGGTTGTATCTACTGCTGAGCTGTGACCTCTTGTACTCAAGCTAAGTGACACACCATCTACTTTCTCCACTCTTGTGTTCTCTCCTGCTGAAGTCACAAGACAAACATCTGGTGATCAAAGTGAAATCACGAACGGGATAATTCCTATTTGGACGTTACTTTTTGGCTCCGCTTCTTCCTGCAGCTGGAGCGTTTCCTTCCAGCAGCTCGGTGCTGTTTTGTGAGCGACGCCGGCAGAAATGCCACCAATTTGGGACAAACTTTGAAGGGGCTTGGCGTTAAAGACTTCTCCTTTCAAATCAGTAACACCGCTACTAAACATGAAGAGGTATAAGGGGAATTTTACAAAGCAAAACCATTTGTATGTAACCAGCACAAGGTCCTCTTCCCATAAGAGTGCAAATCACATCCAGAGTAAGGCCCGAGAGAAACGCAGAATTACTTTGTGATGATTTGCTGCAAAGTTCACTACGCTATTTGCTCGATAATGAATTTCAGGCGTATTGTCATGTACCTCAGGCTTCATCAACAGCCTGCTACATGGCAAAAATTATTTTAGCACGTTGGAAGAAAGGTGAAAAAAAAAGGAAAAAGATCACACATTATTATTCAATTTTCTGCAAGTAATAACTCATAAAAATAGGATTTCACTATAAGTTTGTGTTTCTAGCGCATATTAAATACGGAATCAGAACTCCTTCGCTGGATTTCAAGTTCTTAACTTTCAAAGTTTTATATTCACAGCAACAGGTTTTTGGTTTTATTTCACTTCCATACCAGCAGACAAAATGCCTTTTTTTTTTTTTCTTTTTTGAGAATAACAACCGGGAAGAGATAAGACTTTTTCAAATAAAGTTTGAGAAAACACCTTGCTCTGTCTAAACCCAAATTCCAAAAAATCGAAAGAAGAGAGAAAAGCTGGAGAGCGCTGCTGATAGCACGAACGTGGATTGAGGTAGATGAAATATTGGCTAATACTGTGGTAAGATTTTGCTTCCAACAGAAATAATGAATGGAGAGAGACTGCTAAACACATTTCCACTGCCAAAGGAACAAAGCAGTTCCTGTTATGTTGCACTTGTCACAATCTGATTTTTTTGGGCTATTATTTACAATATTTTATATACATTCGTAATAATCCAAGGACAATCAGCATCTCAAGTCATACTTCGCTGAGCTCCTGAGACCAGACACGCTCTTGGTGTCAGCACAGCTTCAGGCATCCCCAGACAAAGCCTTATGATCAAGTACACGCAGTGCCTTGGTGCGCTGGAAGACCTTCCAAACACGATGTGCGCGCGTTGGCTACAGGCCCCCCAGGAAGCAGCTGGCGTGGAAGGGAGATGAAAAGCTCAGAAAGCACCTCATGCTCACGGCTGCTCCGAGTGTGCCTTTTCAGAGCTTTACACACTAAGGGCAGCTGGGTGAATAGGTACCAGCAGTCTTCTCCTGGCTTTTGTACGTGTCTAGAGGTGTGGCCCCAATTGCTTAGGTCAGGTTACAGAAGCTGGAGGACACAATAGAGGAGAGCGAGGTTTTGTGGCTCAAATTCCCTTGTGATGGAAGAGTTACAGCAGTACACAGCTCTTGGTCCCTCTCCTCTCCTTCTACATTTAGACTCCAGCTGCTTCTGCTCATACAGCCGCCCTTCTCAAGTCCACGGCTATGCTTTTGAATTAGCAGGAGGAACGGGACATGAAGGCAGAAAACGGTTGCTTTTACCACTGGCCTTGTAAAGAAATTGCGGAGAATTCTTCCAGAAACTGTTCATCTCAGAACTGAAACTTTTCATAGGCGTTTACCAATTTTAGTGAAACTTTCAGAGGGAAAAGGATCTCAAGTCAAAGACAGGATTTCCAACAAAGGTAAGAAAGAGAGGCCTGGCCAGCATCCTGGGATATCGGCACTAGCCTGGAACGTCAAAGACAAGCATTCAAGTGAACCTGAGACAACGTTTGTAAAGTTCTAAAGACTGTACTTACTAAAATATCTACGTTTTCCAGAGCGCTACCAATACCGAAGCTGGTTCGAGTGCATGAGACTCCTGGATGTTGACTCAACTTACGACCTTTACGACACTGACACCACTCCTGAAGAGCCATCTCTCCTGAGAAGGTCAGAAGCACGGTGCTGGTTGAATTCCCAGCGTGCCTGGAAACCTCAGACTTCGGGAAGATGTAAACAGGAGTTTATCATCAGTGGAGGGAAGCAACGACTGGAAAGTTGCCTAAGGACCGTGAAAGCGCTCTCGCAACGTCCAGTTGATAATGAAGTTACTCCAATGTGTTCAGTGACATTTTCTTTACTTTACACACGGGGTCCAAGAAAAATGAAGCTGCTTAAACTGTACCAGCCTACCTTGTACACCTTATCGTGCAAATTAAATTAAAGCCCCCCATAGAAATAGCCCAAAGAACTTTCTCTGCATGTGGCTGCAAGTCACTGAAGTCACTCAGTGAGACAGGATAATGGCCATTATTTTTCACTTGGCCAGTTCATATTGTGACACTAGGAGAAAGACAGTCTGTCAAGTTTTTGTCTGCAGCATCTAATTTTTCACCACACTGCTCCTGCCCTCCCTCCATTGTGTCAGGAGTGCATTAGGTGTTGGAAGGGCAACGAGAGACTCAACCAGAGGGTGGAGGGGCTGGAGAAGGGGGACTGAATTATGGGCAGCCTGCGGAGTCTGTCTGAAAGACTGCGCTGTTCTCTTTACGGCTGACATCTACCTACGTCCCTGTGCCGTATTGCAGGGGAGGGATTAGAAATAGGATTTCTGATAGTTCAGCTGACACGTCAGGAGAGGTCACTTCATACAACTGTCTATGTTGCAACCTAAACTCAAATATTTGACCTTTTAAAGCGATTGTGTATCTGTTCCTCTGTACTCCTAGGCTCAGGACCTCATTCTGCAATGACTGATAGTGCCACGAAACGCACTTCAGAGAGCCTAATTCACAGCTCATGTTTTGTATATATATTAACTCCCCAGTGAAAATAAATGGCTACAGGAAACGGGAGTAAGTGTTAAAATGGCTCCAAAATCAATGTGTATCAGTTTGTAAAACTTTGGAAGTTCCTTTGTAAATCAAAAAAACGTGCTGGGCTTTTTTTAACCAAGGCCAAGAAAATAAAGAAACCAAGCAACAGAAAAATACGTCAACTTAACTCTAAGTGCAAAGTATCCAAGTCACTAACTATAAATATAAATAACGCTGCTGCACATAAATCTTAAACAGCTTACTGCAACTACTAATATAACTTTACAGTATTTACAAGATTAATCTTTTTAAAGGAAATCACGGGATCATAATGTAAAACAAGATTATGCCATGTCCTACATAGTATTTTACTATACATACAGCAGTAACATGCAAATAGGCGCTTTAGAGATGTCGAGTAACTACTACACTAAGATGCTAACGCTGCGTGCCCAATACTAAGCGCAGCAACAAGTCTTAGGACCACCTGATCTCCCCAGACAAAATACCTCATTAAATTCTTGACAGCCTCACTACATGTCTAATGGGAAACGTAGCGTTCTTCATGCCTCCATAAAAACGTGCGCTGCGTATTCCAACTATAATATACAGATGTAAGATTTTCTAACTGTTGGTTGTGGAGGCAGTAGAAATTCCAGAAATACTACAATGCAGAAGGAATCCTTGGATCCTGCCTTTGTGACAGAATGAAAGTACTTTTGGTAGGTTATAGACATTTCTAGGACTCTTGTGATGGCATTTTCCATGTTGAATTCATCTAGCATAGCTCTGTTGGTTCAGATGAGCCACGTGCTTTATACCAGCTAATGACCTGGTTCACTGTTTCTAAGGCTTGTCCAGCATAAGAAACAAATTTCCCGGTGAAGGCAAGCAGCATCACCGTAAGAATTCAGTTAGTAGCTTAAACCAATAGACACCCTTCTTCTGGAGCACTCAATAGTGATCAAAATATTAAGTAGAAAGTTTTGCCTGCTAAAGGTTCTAGGTAGTAAAGAAAATCCAAGCTCTTCCAAACGTCAAAACCCATTTGATTTACACCAGTATTTTAACGTGGTCGTGTAATGACCTTGCACAAAGGAACAAATACATTGAAGACAAGCCCAGTTTGGCCCTGCAATCGTATACCTGCGTGTACATTAAAATGTTGTTGGCAGAAGCATAAGCTCCATCTCATTATGTTGCGCTGCGTGTAAGTTCTACTTTCACTAACCTGTAAATAGATGCTGTTTGCAGTAACGGGACGAGGCGCATGCTTATATGACATACAACAAAAGACCCTGGTTCTCTGGAGGACGTTCCTTCCTCTTCTGTGGCTTCCCAAGCAAAAGCTGTTGCCTTGACAACTCTGGGCCATTCTCTGGCTCCACACACGCCGGTAAGAGGAAGGCAAATTTCCTTCCACAAAAACCAAAATTGCCAACAAATATACAATTAACAACTGCTCCGATTCCCTCAGGACTACCAAAATGAGGAAGAAAATCAAGAATCTTTTCACAGACATGGGATTTTATCAACCAGAAGCAGAAGGATTTGGGCGCTCAGGATTCATAGGCACAACTGGGGAACAGAAGAAATCAGTTACTTGATACTTCAGCAAGACACTGAGAATGGCTGTGGCTAAAGCTCTTCTCTTTGACCAGCCTCCTATGACTGTAAGGCCTCTGGCCTTCCATGCCATCCCCCTCGCTTTGCCATTAGGCTGTTTATAAAGTGATAAGAAATAAAAATAGGATTAAATTGTAATTTCCACTACCTTTGCATATCATCTTTCGTAATATTAAAGTAGGACTAACGTTATCTCCAACGTTGTGCCCCGTTTTTCTCTTTTGAGTGCAACTCTTCTTCAGGTAAGCGCATTTCTGAAGTTAAAAAGAAGACAGCAGAAAACGGATGGTCAGGAAAGAGATCACAATAGCTGCACTCCACCAGAAAGAACAGTAGACAGAGATGCTATTTATAGGTAACACAGAGAAAACAATAAACGTGCTGCCTTAAAGCTCTGGTCTTTCTTGCATCCTGTCACTGAGCTGGGGCCTGTTCAGCTACGGAATATTCAGCTCTGTGGTCACTCAGTACCAAAAAACTCACCACATCCGTGAGGAAAATCCCATTAATTAAAAGTCAAAGCTTGTATGCAGAAAGACAGATAATGCTGTCGGAATCGTTACCTTCAGCACGTATGAGGGCTTTTGGCATTTCTGTCATCAAACCTTCCCTTCCTTTAAGGGTTAGCCAAAGCACAAGCTCTCTGTATTGCCGGTAGACAGCTAAAGATACCAGGTTATGTGTGTACTTTACCAAAAGGAAGTATTTTCTAACGGCAGCCACTCGTCATTAGAGCTGGATTTTCAATAGAAGCTAGAAGTACAGGAGAAGCCACTCGCAATGTCATGATACCAATAGAATCTGTCATAAAAAGCACTCTGTATTCCAAAGAGACTGCAGTGTATCAATGGACATGGCTGCCAAAAGCACCCAACACCGCTGGAGCTCTAGCCTACATTCTATTTGTTTATTGTATTTTATTCAAAGAAGGGATGGACAAGGGCTACTAGAGCAACACTCGTACCAACAGTTAAATTTAACACGCAACCATGTACGGCCAGGCTTCGCGACACGCCAACCTGCTAGTCAAACTAATAGCAGTTCTATTTTAAGTTAAATGGAGGGGGATTAGGCTAAGAAAACTCCTTCTGTTGACCACTGACATTGTTTATTACATAAAAGGTGATTGCACAGAGACGATTCCATCTCCTTTTGCTGCAGAAAATGCCTTGGTTTGCTGTTAACCCTTCTCCCATTACAGTGTAGCCACGCATGTACCGCTGCTCACAGAAGCATAGAGAGCCTTCTGCATGATTGAGGGCAAGAACTTTGTAATGCACTACCTTTATCTGTCATATTTCGGTCTACAGCAGTAAATTTTGTATGCTTCTCCTGACTACTCCCTGGAAAGACGGGAAAGATGCGGCCTTTTAGACAAAGATAAGGTACACAGAAACGATAGCCAGAGAAAATACGGTCATAGAAAAGAACAGGCTCAAACAACAATGAACAGCTCACAGTCAAATCCAAAAGCGTTAGAAGATTTCAGGCTGTGTTGGTAGAATACAAATTCATCTTGGATCAAATTATTCACCCATTTACTGTGGTCCCTCGCTTGGCCTGGCAATTAGTTCAACTGTGGAACGCTACTTACGAGTACGTTCACACTCCCTACATCTTTTCTACAGCACAAACGGGCTTTAGAAAGGAAGAAGTGGATCCAGGCTACCTCATGTAAACAAAACAGCAATTACTTTCATCTAGGTGTTAAAGTTGTGTCTGAAAATAAAACGCAAGTGAAAAATGCTCATCTCCTACTTTGTATTCTGGGCAAGTCGCTGAAATTCTTTGTGCCTCTGTTTTGTCACCTTTAAGACAAGATCGTGCTAGTGCCTTTATGGGACCTACTTCCTATTTTTTGGATCTGATCAGGTCATGAATTTTCCTTGTAATATCTTGTAAGACAGCGCTCGCTCATTAGGCCATCTGAAGATGAAAAACACTGATTCGAAGCAAGCAAAAAGTTTTGTCAGGAAAACTCAAAATATCCTCAAATAGGGATAAAAAAACAGATCTGACCTTTAACACATGCTTGAGGAACTCACCTGAGCAGACTGAAGGTAGAAATTCATGTCACTAGCTAGGCCTGATCTGCAGAAAGATTTTGCCATTCTGTTCAAGAAACAAAGAGAAGGAAAACACTATTTTTAGAATTACAATTTGAAATGCCCAAGTTGGACACATTATGAAAAGCAAAAGTATATTTTACCCTCTTTTTTCCTATCAGCTCTGATTCACCATTGCAGGACACAATTTTTACGACAGCTTACGGTCAAATATTGCCGTTAGTTTAATCCTGGAGGGATGCAAACTACTTTGTACATGCGTAAATAAAACTGCTTTATGCTAAGCAGCAAGTCTCAGTCTTTTCCCCCAAACTGTTGAAAGTAATTTGGGTGATAATCAGCAACCCCTCATAAAATAATAATTCCATGACCGGCAGGTTTGCAGTAAAGACTCCCTTCCTCCAGATGGGCTTTAAACAGAAAGGTCATTTTGGCTAATAATTTCTATGATTTTATCTCCCTCTCCCCTACAAAGTTAAAAGCTTGAGTTAACACACGATGTCTTAAGGGAAAGGAACGTGTTTTCTTCTAGTGTTTCAGAAATGTACTATAACCTTGACCTGCATGAATAACTTCTGGAGGCAAAAGTGCAGTTTGGTTTCTCAGAGTAAGTCCTTAGCTTTACTCCCAAATTCCTCAGAAGGCTGCTAAGCACAGAATCAAACAGAAGGGTGATTTTAAACAAGTTTTGTGCTTGAGTCTGTAGGATTTCCTCATCTAAAGCACAGGGCTGCTTTTGCATTTGCCTGCTTCCACTCGGTGTAAGCAGGTCCTTAGTTACCTTTCAGCTGACTAGTGTCAATGATAATAACAATACATTTTTATTTTTAGACCACTCAAATCTAAAGGCAAGTTAGCTCTGCACACGTATGCACGCGCACACAAATGTAAGTAATATCTGAACGTTTCCAAAGGACAACAAGTCCTTTTGGAATAGTAATGAATAGAGAAATCATCTTGTGCCCTGCATGAGATAGGTGCATTTCAAGATTTTCCTGTATAGCTTCCATGAAAATTGGCCCCTAAGCAAGGGTGTGAGTCATTGATGAATACAGCTCTAAGGCTTCACGCTGTGCAGCAAGAGCTGTAAAAGGCATTAGAGGAACACAGGGGAGGAGGAGGAGAGAGAGAGGGGGTTAGGAGGTTATTAAATAAAACCTAGCAATGGTTTTACATGAACATTTTCTGAACAGTGTTTTGAAAACGTACATCCCAGCCCACTGGGCACCTTTCAGGCTGTTACCTGCAGTGCCCTCTGTTGGCTGATGCTCAAAGGGGCTCCACAAACCCTCCACCACTGACATGAAATCAGCTTTTGTCTCTGCTTAAAGGGATTTGTTGTTGAGAGCTGCCCTAGCAGTCTCCTCCTGAAAACTCGGGTCGTGCAGTAAAATAAATTACTCTATGCTGCCATGGCTTATAGGAATGTTTCAAATGAATATTGAGGCAGAAGGATGGGGTTTTTGTCCTCTGCACCCATACCCACCACACAAAAGCCCGTCCCCACAGCGCCGCACCAGCAAAAGTCACAGCCTTTACCAGCACAACTAAGCAAAAAGTATAGAACGGGCCAAAAAGAACCTACCGGTGACAAATCTAAACTTCCTCAGACTTCAGAGGTATTTGATTTTGGCTCGTTTTTGTCTTTTTTGGTTTCTTTTCTAAGACCAATGGAGTCAAATTTATATCATTTACTGCTTAGCTACTACATGTAACTAGTAACACCTCAGGCCTCCAGACCGGGATTATGAAGTTTCCTTTTTTATGCAACCGTGTTTTTCCTCTCTGAGTCAGGAGATCCAGCTTTCAATAAAGACGTCAGATTTTCAGCCAATACATAACTCGTTATCATGCCAGATTCTCCATCCTTCAGACCTCCTTCATGTCCTGATTTCATACTCACCCGTGCGGTCCCCTCCAGCTCTCTTCCCGTTTTTGCTCCTTCCATTGTGGCAGCCGCCGGAGCGCACCCAGCTGAAAGAAGCGACACAACGTGTCCCGTTACATCCCATTGTCAAACACCCTGCGACTTACAGAGGAAAAGGTTCACATGGGAAATTTATTATAAGCAGTGATTAAATGACACTAACTGGCCGCACTGGGTTAGTTATAAATAACCCAATAACCCTTCAAATGAGTCTTTTTTTTCAGTAGATGGCTTAGATGTACAGTCAGGAAAAAAAAAAAACCAACAAAAAATGTTTTTCTGTATTTGAAATAACAAAAGTATCGCTTGTTAGAAAGCAAATCACAACTGAATCCTTTGTTTTCACACAAATAACCATTTAAGGAGCTTGGGCGTAAACAAACAAACAAAAAATGAAAATGGTTATTTTTTTTTTAGCAGGCAAAAGAGGAGCTGTAAGTCCTTTAAAGGCCGGAAACGGTGGTTTTACATTTCTGTAATTTGAACAAATGAGCACAGTGGTCTACGTAATCGAAAATTCAATCCAAAAAGAATGTTAACAGAGGCAAATAGTTTGTCACGTTACGATTACTCTTGTTTCTCTAACAGCTTTAAAAAAACCACACATAATTGAGAAGCAAAACCTTCCATCTGTGTGTATATATATAAGAATAGGAGTTATATTTTTCCCTTTTAACTGTTGTTAAAAAAAAAAAGGCAAACCAAAAACCCCCTGAAATCCACAGACGTGCAGCACCATCTGCTGGATTAGCATCGCTGACAAACACCAACACATTTCCAGAATATGTCACCACAGGCAGAAGAAGGGAAAAGCCACACAAACAAAAGCGAGTCGTGGCGATTTGTTTAGTCAGGATCAGGTGAGAGAAATCAAGGGGCGTGGAATTCCCATGAAAACTGTGAAATAATACCCTTTACTCATATAACCCTTTATACTTTGCAGGCATTGTGTATAAATACCTTACAAAAACATATGAACAGAACTCTTGCGATTACAGAAATTCAGAAGTTTGGTCTGTGCTTTAAATAACCGCATCAAGATGGATTTCGTTTGGTTTCTTGCATTCCAGTACATGACTATAAATGACCATTTTTTCACTTGTCCTGTTTAGTAACTAGGGCTGACTGTTCACCTAACAGCAAACAACTGTCCAGTAATTTGCTCGCTTCTTCTTGGGTGCTAAGTGGTCTCACATTATTTAACGAACAAGCTCGGCTTGGATAACACAGAGATTATCACACTGCATGGTGTGGCATTAATTAATTAAATTAATATATGTTAATTTTAAATCCCTGCAAGGTGAGTTATGTTTATTTTTCACATCCAGCGAGTACAAAGAGGTTCTCATTCTGGGTAAGGAAGGAAGAGGCCCCTAATATGTATGCAGCGATGTGCCATTGTAGTCTCTGCTGTCTTTCTAGTAGCTTGTAGAGGCTTTGGAATTCAACCTTTTCATTCAGCGAGGTCACCTAACTGCACTCTGCAGCACCTCGCCCTTGGCACGCTACCCTCCAGCGGGTCAAAAGGCAAGGTACTCAGCAGGCAGCCCTTTCACCCCGCACCTTCCAACCAGATGGAGCTTCCACCTTATCACACCAACCGAGCCCCCCTGCACCGACCCCTTTTGTGCTTTCCCCCAATTCTGATACAGCGCTGAGAGACCCTGGCCCTAGGAATGCATTTTGAAAAGCCAGCTGTCTTCACATGTCAATCTTCTAGACATCTCCTCCACATGTACTAGAATCAGGAGTACATATAGCTTAAGCAGCCTGATTTTTCTATCTATAGAAATTTTCCTTCTTCTCCATAGGCATATATCTCAGCTACCTTTTATCCTCCTGCAGATGACCATCTTTGTCTTGTCCACGCTGGTAACATAGGCCAAACCATGCCACATTCCTCTGCTAGAAACTAACCTTACTCTGCACATCATCCAATGGGTGTCATCTCTGAGCTGCAACCTGTAAAAACATATGGACCTCCAGATGTCCTCCAAAGAGGACTTTGGCCATCACAACTTGATACATCCCAGAGGGTAAACAGGAGGCTGCTTGCTGCCAATTACTATCTCAAGCTACTACATTTTCCTGCTGTTTCCCAGGGCTGCCAAGCTTGCTTTTCCAAAAATACTATTCAGCATATTAGAACCATCCATAGCCCACCACGCCATGTGAGACAAGAGAGGCAAAAAAGACCTTCCTCACAACCTCCGTATTTGTTTCACAGGCAGCTTGGGGCACTGAACCCTCCACCATTCCTCTATTTTTAAGAGCTTAAGTTGCTTCCTCACATTGTTCTTTTTTTCCTTCGATATCTTTAAGAATAACTTGAGACTTTTCTCAAGGGGATGATCAGTAAAGTGACCAAATCAAAGACAAGCAATACCTCTGCACTATAGCAGGTTGACATTTTGGTGCATCCTCATCAGGCCTGACTTTCACTGCTCTTCAGAAACATTTTCTTCTCTGAAAATGTTATTCCATAACATATGCAGATATCTAGCCAAAATCAACATCTCCTGCTAGGGACAGTATTGTTACTATGCCACCAGCCCATCCTTTACAGCAAACCTCACTGCAAACTCCTCTCTCCTCCAGACCACCTCCCAAACATCTGTCAGGACTTAGTGCTGTTTCACCCAAGCACCTTTTAATCACGCTTTGCTTAATTCCTTTACTGTCTTCTCACCTGTCGTCCCTTTGAAGCCGATGTTCATCCAGCCATTCCTCGGGATGCCTTTTCCCCAGAGTGTGAAGCTATCCCCTTCATGCTGGAGTCAGCAGACTCTTCTTCCTCACCTCCTCCTTTCTCCTTTCCAAGGGTTAGACTTTGTGCTGATGCAGAAACTTGGCAGCTCAGGCATTTCAGCCAGACAACACAGCAGATAGCCAGCAACAGCAGGTTTCCGCAGCATGAGGGGCAAGCCTTTCTCCACCTACGTTCATTCACAGGGGAGTTTCCTCATTGAAACTCAACGGCACAGGACGATTTACCTGATCTAGTGGAAGGTGTCCCTGCCTATGGCAAGGGGGTTGGATCTTCATTCCAACCCGTTCCATAATTCATTCCATTTGCAACCCAGAAGTACCAGGTAACAGCCAAGTTTAGAAGGGATAATGGCATTGGTGTTTATGGTCACCTGAATGCAACCTCTGGCTCGGGGAACCCACCTGTTGGCTGCTGGGCGGTAAGAGCAGAGGCCTGTTCAGAAACTGGACACGTACCCTCCTAGAAATCTGCTGTTTGGTGTTACCAGCAGCAGGTGAGCTGCCCTGAGCCCAGGTTTGATGCGGCTTCCACGCAGGCTGTGCTCTGGCAGAGAGGCCGCTGCAGTGCGGCCCTTTCCAACCGCGGTGCGCGCAGGCCAGGGCGGGCCGCGGGGCTGAGGCCGCCAAAGGGCGGGACGGGGAGGGGGCGGCTCCCGCCTCGGCGACTCCCCGCCCGGCCGGTCGCTCACCGGTTGCCAAGGGGCCCGGCGACGCCAGGCCCGGCCCGGCCCGTGCCTCCGCCGGCAGCGGCCATGGACAGCGTCGGCAGCCGCTCCACCGCCTCGGTGCTGGCCGAGCTCCGCTGGGACGATGGCTACGCCGTCCCCGTGGCCAACGCGGAGAACAAAGCGCTGGAGAACGAAGTGAGCGAGGGGTTGAGGCCGGGGAGGGAGAGAGGGAGAGAGGGAGGAACCCCCCATCCCGGCAGCGACTCTGGAGGGCTCCCCCAGGGGCCTACCCGGGGCCATCGGGGCGGCCCCTGGCCTCTGAGGGGACCGCCGGTGTCCCGGCCCTTCCCCGCCGGCCTCAGGGGCCTTTCCCCGCCGCGGCCGGGCTGCAGTGCCCGCCGGATGCCCGGGTACAGAGGGAGGAAAAACCCTCGAGTTCCCCGGAGCAAAAAGGAGCTTTAAGGGTCCCCTCTTCAAGCGAGGGCAGGCTCGGGGGGCTCTGCGGGCCCTGCGCAAAGCTGGGGGGCTTCCTCCGACAGCCGCCCGTTCCTAGGAATGGAAGAGCAGGTAATAAACACTCCACTGAAAACAAGGTCTTTGACAATCGTAAATAGCTGCAGAAGATGCAAAAAGAAAGAGTAAACCTGCAGAATGAGCTGACCGGCTTTGAAGAGCGTGTGGAGGCGATGAGGTCTCATCTGGAGAACGTAAGGCAGGAGTTCAGCCTCACGCAGGTAAATCGCTACCTCCAGCAGATCCGTTTGATGGGGCAGGCTCGTAACCTCCGCATCTTTCAGTGGCTGGTGTCCCTGTATGTTTTGCCAGCTCTGTCAGGACTTTATTCCAGGAATTCCACAGGAGAAAACCATGTGAACGACCTATCTCTGTGATTACTTGATGGTCATTAAAAAGACCACCCAAGATCTAGTGACTGCACCAAAAAGAAGAGCCAAGAAGGATGCGTTTTAGAATTCTTTATGAAGGGGGGCTTTTGTAGGTGATAAGAAAAGATTGGTGAAGGAAAATAAAGCATCTGTGTAAAGGGGAAAAAGAAATTTATGATCTTTATAATGGTCAAGAGTTAGTTGTGAGATGCTAGTGAAGAGTTAATTCACGGGCTTGAAAAATGAAGTGAGGGGGATAAGGTGGGTAAGTCTTAGCTTGCACTCTGAGATAATGGGCCAAAAGGGGTGGTTTGGATTTCCAGAGTCCTGAGCCAAAGCTGCTCGCCTTCCAGGTAAAATATCCTAGGTGAAAAAGCCCTAAACTTCCCTGCAACTCAAGAATGGTTTTTTTTGTGCTAGATTCAAGTTTTAATCTGCACATGAAGAGACAGTAGATACTATTATCTATTTAAGAGAAGCTTCCAGTAACCAATAGAGTTCTTATTATGTAAGGAAAGAAAAAAAACCAACCCTGTTCACTAACTTCTGTCATCAAGATTAGAGAATATAGAGATACTGCTGTAGGCCAGCCTGGTGGTGTTCTGTCTCAGCAGAAAACAATAAAATTACTTCTTCTGCTGTGCCTCCTGAACCTGATGTAAAGTCACTGGTGACCAAGAGACTAAGGTTTTGATGTTGAAAGATTAAGAGTCTGAGTCTTGGGTTAAAAATCTTTGAATTGAGTTTCTAGGGCTATAAATGGTTCATTGGGATATCTGATACAATACAGTGGGTGAATATATATATATATAGATTAGAATACATATATTTGAGATACTAAAATCCAAACAAAGTTGCTCGGAAAAATTCATACCATCTCAGGCTCAGGATTTGATTGTATGTAAAAAAAAAAGGTGGGTTTTTTTTATATATGCCTTTTGTTTCTTGTTAAATGCTGAGCTGTATTATTTTTCTAGTCTCTTTACAAAGCTAGAGAGAATGAAATTGAAACTGAACAACACTTCAAAGCGCTTGCTGAGAGAGAACGTGGACGTCTCAAAAGTGAGATTAAACGACTGGAAGATGAGATAGTTGCCTTGAGAGAAAAGAAAAACAGTCAAGAAGTAAGGTTTAAAACTTATAAACTATAATAAATGATCTGGATGGGCTTTTTCCCGTGAGGATCTCCTTGCATAGACGTGCCAAAGACTTAGAAAATGTTAACTAGATATTAAAAGGCTTCAGTTTTGATGATCTTAATGCCAGATGTGCCACCACACATCCATATCACCATCTTGTTCATTCTCGCAGTCACTCTCTTTATGGTTTAAAAATTATATTGTTGCTGGCAAATCATCTTCTCCCCATAAAATAAACTGGGGGCATGATTCGAAGATCAAAAATTTGCTTTACATTTAAAAAATTGTAATTTAACATTATTTAATTACAGATGTTTTTCTGTTTATTAGAACTGTCCCTTTTCCTTTCTGTGAATCATTTAAATTATGTTTATTTTTTTTCTTGGCTCTCTTTCTTTTCCTTAAGTCTGTAATCTGCAGTCTCTCAGAATGGGTAGCAGGACGCAGATACCCTCGCTAGATCCAGATTCTCTCTTATTTGTGTTGGGAAGTCTCTTCAGAGTCACGTGGGGCCATTTGTGAATTGATAGGCAGGGTAACGATCTACAAACTGTGTCTGAGCGTGTGAGGCAGAAACTTTATCCTGTGATGCCTCAGATCAGTTTATTATGTGGGATAAAAATCTCATATATGGGTCTATCTCACCAGAGGTTGACTTTCCTCATTAAAGTTATTTGCATTTTTAGATTAGTGGTAACTTGCTGTCTCATTTCTTCTTTAAGACCAGGACGTATATTAGAATCCTCAGGTGTACTACACAATTAACAAAAAAGAAAACTAGCAATTTTGCTGATGACAAGATATGTGTAAACTTGTGACGGTAACTTGAACTGCTCGTTCAAGTCAAAGAATAATAGACATTTAATAGAAACCCTTTAATTTATCTCTAATTTTAATTTTTAGAATACGATACATAAAACCACTAAGAAGCTGGAGAACTTAAAACAGCAGATGAACTGCGATGAGGAAGTTCTGGAGAGCTGGATAAAGGAATTAAATCGTAAAGATAATGATGCTATCACAATCCAGAAGTACGCGCAACGAGATGAAGGGAAACTGGGAGTAAGTAGAAATGGCAGCAATTCTCAGAAACAAAGCAGAGAAGCGTTTTAGCATTTGAAGACCTT
This sequence comes from Coracias cyanogaster, assembly GCA_033124195.1. Classification (NCBI taxonomy): domain Eukaryota; kingdom Metazoa; phylum Chordata; class Aves; order Coraciiformes; family Coraciidae; genus Coracias; species Coracias cyanogaster. Next base: position 40,724 of record JAVSBS010025879.1, read on the forward strand.
GTTGTATTATCGAGTCAGATAGGAAGGAGCCAAGATTTTGTACAACGGCATTTTTACACTGCTTTCCACTTAGCACAACCGTGCGATTCCTTGTGTTCATTTTAAAGGTCAGAGAGAACAGGTATTACAAAAGGTGAAAGGCATAATTGAAGACTATTAATTTGTTTGTTCGTCGGGGCAAAATGTAAGCCTTAATTTTTCTGAGGAAGTGCACAAATAGGTACTGAAGTCTAGAAAACAGCGCTACTGAATTAAGAGAGGAGTTTGTTCAAAAATGCCTGTCAGACGTGGATGAATAGTGTCGATTTTCCCACTAGAACTAAATTTGGTGAGGACATCACATACACGTTTCTCACAGCAAAGGGTTACGTTGGCCTTGCTGCAGTCTGGTCCCTGAGGTTGACAAGAGACTACAGCCTCTTGTATGACCAGAATTTTGGGAGTCTAGATTCTCAGTTTTTTATTTTCTAAACCACCAAAAAAATGACGCCTCAATAATTCCACTCCGAATTGTAGCAGAGCTTTAAGAATTTCTAAGATATTAGATACTTGTTCTCCAATAAATTACATTTTCACGTCCTTTCATTTTAGGCATTGACCCTTCAAGTAGAAAAGTTGACCATGCAAGCAAATGAGAAGCGCAAAGCTCTTGATAATGAGCTTACAGAAACCATAACAGCTCAGGTTTGTGCGTAAGGTTCTTGTAGATATCTTGTTATATATGAAATATTTCGAATCAGAAATCACGGGGGTGCTTTCTTGGAAACAGATAGAGCTTGACAAGACAGCTGAAGATTTTCGCAGAGTTCATCAGGAGAGGCAAGAAGTCATCAGGCAGTGGGAGAACGCAATACAACAGATGCAGAAAAGAGACCAACAGATCGATCATTGTGCTTTGGTAAAGCTGCTGTGACCGATTCCTATCGGTGTATCAGCCTATTTTGTACCGATGATATTGATGGGAATTTTGCCAGTCGCAGGTAGAGTGACTGGGACTTCTCAATGTTCAGTGTTTTCTCTGTGTTCACCTCTATTTTACGAAGGTTTTTCAAAGTTCAGATATTGACTGAAATCAGAATTTATTTCGAAAGCAGGATCTCTCCGTGTAAGTAATGGTGCTCTGCTTGATACTAGCAAGGTTTAATTTTCAATCTTAAGGTTGTTAGAAAATGCAAAGCGTGCCAGTTTCGGTATTTTCTTTTCCATGATCTTAGAATCTAAGACGTGTTGCTTCTTAGAGTGCAAGGGGAGTCAACTGCAAGGAGGGGATTCTGTGTCTGATGCAATATCAAAAAGAAAACAGAACATTTATTATTGAAGGAATTAGCATCGTTACCTCTGTGATCAAATGCAGGACTAACATTTACGTCAGAATTATGATAAATAATCACAGCAAGGTTAAAAATCAGCGTAGAGGAACAATTTATAAATGTGGATTCCAAAGTAATGATAGCTTTTTTTTGAAGGGAGAGGGGAAGAGCATAATTGCATGTACGAGAAGGCTCTACTTAAATCCTTAGCTCTGCTAGTTTGGTATTTTCTTGCTGAAAGAATATCAGCTTTTTAAAGTTGCCCATATGAGTATTATGTACGCCCGGAGCAGAAACATGGTTTAAACAGACTTAAGATAAAACACTCACTAAAAGAATGTAATAATAGAAAATACAGGACAGAAGAAATACTGCCAAACAGAAAATAAAATGGCCTGGCTGAGCAGAAATATTTGGGATTTCTTAGTATTTCAGGTCAGAAGTTTCCTGCAAAAAACAAACAGATACTAAAAAAACTACACGCATCCCCCCCAGCTCTGCTCAACCTTCCATATATTAGTAGTCCATAGAACAGTCCTGCTGATGGTTTTGTAAACAGATTATTTTTTTTTTTTTGCATTAGAACTACAATATAATTTTCTCAGTGGCTAATCTTTTACTTCACCTTTCAAAATAGACAGTTTTCACTCAGTAGCTATAAATCTGTCCACTAAAGTAAGCATCAGTACTCTTAGTAATTTTCCTCTTGCAGTTCCTCTCTTTTGAGTCTATCTGAAGTTTTGTTCACATAACTTGAGGTTGGGGTTTTTTTTTCCCTATTCAATCAAAAATAATTTTTATTTCATACAAGTTTATAGTGTCTTTTAAAAAAAATTTTATTGAAGTTTCCAATTATCGAAAAAAGAATTATTTTCGAAGTTTCCAATCCAAAATGATCATGGTATTTGGTGTTGTGTGTTGTATCAGTGGAATAATTTAAGAATGATGTGGTAACTGGACTGTCTCATGCAAAGAGTAGTCCCATCAGTCACCTGTCTTCTGGTTGTACCCTTTCTTGATCTATCATGTTAACTAACGCAAGCAATTCTAAAAATGTTTTTAACCTGATAGCTAATAGCAGAGATCAAACAGGAGATCAGAAAGAAAGAAATGATGCTGAAAGAGAAGACTTCCTTTTTGGTAAACGAAACTCTTAATAATATGGAATATGAAAAGAAAATCTCTGCTGCTGAACGGGAAGCCACCAGCCTCCGAAATGAGTATCAAACTCAGGATACTTACAGGGCTCAGCTGCAGGATGAGGTAAGGACGACCAACCAGTTCAGAAAAACAGACTCAAACTGTAACTTGTGATGGAGGAAATACAGGAATATCACTTGCTTTTCTCTCATTTTAGACTCGAGTCTTAATAATGCAACACAATGTCTACTCTTCTCAGTGTACTCATGATTAGTAGGATCTGAACCCTCAGTTGAATCCTTTCATTGACTGTTGTAGGGATGAGCTTGTATTCTCTGTTGTGTTGGTATAAAATGGGTAAGTTTTTTCTTAAGCAGTATGATGTTTCAGAAGGAGGTGTCTTGCCTCCCCAGAGAGCTTGTGGAGTCTCCTTCTCTGGAGACTTTCAAGACCCATCTGGATGCGTTCCTGTGTGACCTGCCCTAGATTCTGTGGGCCTGCTTGGCAGGAGGGTTGGACTCGATGATCTCCAGAGGTCCCTTCCAACCCCTAATGTCCTATGATTCTATGATTCTAAAGACGCTGCTGGAGGAGGCCCCACCCAAAAAGACACTCTAACACAAGATATGCTGAAGGATAAATTAACCTGGCTTGCCGATAAAAAGCGACAAGGATTGCTGAAGGCCTCAGGAACTCCAAAGCTTCTCCAAATCAAACCTTTATAACACATTCTGATGAACACCCCAAATAGCTGACTCTATTTTCAAGGCATTACCTGTAACACTCCCTCTCACCCCCTACAACACGACTTCTTTTTCCATATTTCCCTGTGCTGCCTTGTCTCAAGGACTGAATCTGCTTCCAGAGAAATATTTTTTCAGGCCTTGAGTTCAGTGGATGAGATCAGGCTCACAGCAGGCAGAGTCATGTATCTGCAACTTGAAAATAAACCATATCCCACCCATCTTTCAGGACACTATAGTCCTCAATACAAACTTTGTTTCAAACTGCCTACTTAAAAAAAAATAATAATACATCTTCCTGCAAATTGAGGGGCTTCAGACCCGACGAGGGTCTATGTCCAGGAAGGGATAGTTAAGTCCTAACTTCAGTTCAAGGCAATACCAATGCTGAAGGTTTACCGTGTTAGTTTATCACCGAATTTTTAAAAAGAAAATAAAAAATAGCTATAAATTTAATGTGGATCGTAGTTTACATCACCTAATGAGTTATAGTATCGACTGCAGCAAATGTGGGAAAGAGGTTAACTACATACCCCAGAGACTCAACAGCCACTATCTAGTGATAAGAACTGAAGAATTACTATTGTTTTTAAAAGCCTGGATGACTATAGTGGGATGGTTTATTATAATCTATAAAAATCTTTATGATAAAAATGCAACAAAAAATGAAAAAGCTATTCCATACCTGATAAAATAAAATTAGGTTGGGCACGGGGTTTGTAACTCACAGGAGAAAAAAAAAGAAAATATAAATAGAATTCTAGATATTTGGGGGTTTAGATCAATACTTCAGCTATATTTCTTTCATTTTTTTTTTTCTAAAGGCTTTATGCAGGAGCAACAACAGTTTAGCCAAGTCTAGAAGAACAGCCATCCTACAATTCTTTCCACCAGCTTTACAACTGCATTTGAAATCATCTCCCTTTCCAATTCTGCATTACTTGACTGCAAAACCACTGGTAAACAAGGAAACAATCACGCCCCAAAAAGGCAGATCTGGAACGTGGGAAATCTGGAGCCAAAAGGCTTGCCAACTGGCACTCCAGAAACAAAGGGGATGAACAAATCCTGCTCTTCAAAACCCCCTGCACCTCGCCGATTAGACTTCATGTTAAAAAAAACTTATTAATGAGCTACACCGACAAAAACAAAGCGACTTCATAAATCCCATCTGGTACGCAATCACATCAAGGCTTCTTCATGTAAAAAAACCTTTATTTTTATCTAAAGACAAATGGTGTCTTTACCATTGAACCCATCAACGGCACAATTAACTGCAGACAAGATTATCTGAAGCTCCTCCACTTCCACACGACTCTCCTCCACTTGGTCCAGCCCACTGACAAGTCTTGTTCAAGGATTCCAGATGAGGTCTTTGCACAGTAACCGAGTGCATTAAACTCTTCAATTCCTGTTAATTTTTGCTGTAGTTTACGCTTCTTACCTGGAGATCTAAATGTTACCCCATTGTTCTTCTGTACCCCAACTGTTCAGACAAATCATTCATTACATAGCACCACGTACCCTTCATTTTCTTTCTAATTGCACTGCAATTAGCAAGTATATAATGAAGTACCCCAACAGCAGATCAGAGTAAATAACATGAACAAAAGAATTGAGAACAGAATCCACCTTTCACGAAGATCTACTTTGGCAAATTATCAGGAGCAGCAGGCACTACTGTCACTTCGGGATTCAACATTTCGTTGTTTTCCAAGAAACACCAACAAGTCTTCAAAAAATCATATTTATCCAGAAAAAGATGGTTACAGATTTCCACACATCTCATTCTTCATGTGTTTTGAGAGACAGAAAGCCACACGAGACTCCAGAAAGCACTGCATTTCTGTCCTGGGACCCAACAACATGGGGTGGTTCCTGATTTATTGCAAGTCTCCTTGAAAACTTCTGCTTCATTTCCCTATTAAGAATTTTTAAAATCTTGGAAACAAATGTTTGGCACAGAAAAAAGGTATCAGTTATCCCAGTAAATCAATGTGTTACGTTTACTACAGAAGACAACTTATAACTGAACATAAATCTGACAATTTTAACAAAGTGAGACTCCTGCCTCCCTGATCATAGAATCATGGAGTGGTTTGGGCGGGAAGGGACCTTTCAAGCTCATTTAGTCCAACCCCCTGCAGGGAGCAGGGACATCTGCAACTCGAGCAGGTTGCTCAGAGCCCCGGCCAACCTCACCTGCAATG
>JAVSBS010025880.1:10622-26756 GCA_033124195.1 Coracias cyanogaster
ACCATGAGTAGCAGCTACCAAAAGCTGTTAGATTTTTTTTCCCCCACTTCAGCCTGGTTGACACTAAGCCTCCATCCAAAGTCAGGTGATTGCTTACAGTCACCGATAAATCAAGCAGAAAGCGCTGGTGATAATGCTGCTCATTCTTAACAAGGTGTTACAGGAGATATTCAGGGGAGGGCTAGCCAGTTCCGCTAGTCTCTAGGTAACTGGGTTGCCTCAGGATGCAGTCAACCACCAAGAATGGAGCTGATGAGATCGTGTTTGGGGTTTCAGTGCCTGTGTTGTGCTGTCCTGATGACCCTGGGAAAGGCCTCTTTATTCTGAGGCTTAAAGAGAGCCGTACAAATTTGAGTGGATAAACCCAACATGGAGAGACAGCTACAAGTGCTTTTTTCTAAGCTGCCTTTCAACTCTGTAATCTTCTTGTTCCCTACAAACTGGAATCTTCAGCTTTTCCTACAAGGCTGCAGTGTGCTCCCTCTTACTTCTGTCCCCAAGGGACACTGTTTGCTGATGGCCATGGTGGATTGCAGTGTTCTTCTCAGGAGATTCATAGAATGACAGGTAGGAAGGGGCCTCAAGGATCATCTACTCCAGCCTTAAGTGTAGTTTAAGTGAGATGGGCCAGCACCCTGTCAAGATAACTGCAGGTGCCTGGAGAAGCAAAGCCTGTTCACAGAAAGTGGTGGGACAAGGCATCTGAACATCAATCCCATACACCTGATGGTAGCACAGGCAAGGATGGGCGGCTGTTTGAAACTGCTCTGAGCCAAGCACTGTGAGTTGGTTTCTTTTGAACCGCTCTCCCTTGAGATAGCTATCCTGTTCCTGGTATAATTTGCATGAAGGAAAATTAAAAACCTGCAAGATTTTAATTTTTCAGGAACACTGTTTTCCACTTAAAAACAAACATCTTGGAAAATTTCCCAAGGTGGTCTGAATAATAAGGCTGTAATACTGAGAGGCATAAACCCTGTGATGGGCTGTCTCTCAGTGCCTGGGGTCTGTTTAAGCTACAAATCCCATCTGCTCTGCACAAGGATGGCTACTGCACATCCTGATGAGAGGTGCAATTTGTCTGTACATACATCATACAATAATGTTTTCTAATACTTGGTGTAATAAAGGAAATATTGTCATCACTTACCTCACTGATATGTAACTTTCTGTTGGCAAATCTTTCACAGTAAGGTTATAATAACATCACTCTTTGGCATCTCTGCCAGATACTCAACTCTTTATTTTCTGTTCTGTCATATAAGCTGAGTAATTTATACGCCTGTTCAATACAAAAGGTGGTTATTATATGTTTGAAGAAAGAGATTTGACAATACCTGCCTTGTAAGAAATACCAAGTCGTAGAGAGGAAAGGCAAAGGAAAATGCTGTAAATCAGAATGTGACAAGGCAGTTTTTAGATGGAAGATTAGAACACTGTTCAGGGTTCCACAAACAAATATGTTGAATTATAGACAAAAAGCCACTTTCTAGCATTTGTCCCCTGTTGTTGCAGTCCTTTTAGGGACATAAATCCCACTGAAGTCGAATCATTTCTATAAACTAAATTCCAAAATTAATCCATAAGTAGAGTCTGTCATGGAAATGCTTATTATTAGTTTGATTTGTACAAGATGTATAGATATGATTTCAAATAAAAGCAACATTATGGAAAAAATTACGTCAATTGCAGTTTTGTCTGAATAAGGACTGCACAATAGGAATGCTCTCCCAAAATAACACATCTGCAGTGATCTAAGCAAAGCTTAGCTAACATTCCCCGCACTGTATTTTTACACAGGTAATTTTGTGCGACTGCTTAACCACAGCTCTGAAATGGCATCGATCCCCAAGCTCTGGCAAACGTATAGCAGGAGGGCCCCTTGCTCTACCCACTCAGAACGAGCAGTGATGGACACTGGCCTGATGCCAGCGCTGCTCTTCAATCCGTATCAAGGTGCAAGTAGATGGATTTTATCTGAGGGAGTAAAAGCGCTTTGTTGCTCGCAGTTGCGCTGAAACCTGCCATCACAGGTCTGCCTCCTGCCACACGGCCCAGCAGCTGGGCACACAGCTCGGAGAGCTTAAATAAGGCAAGAGCAGGAGGTGACAGAAAGCCCCTTTGGGTGTGGGACTGGGTGGCAACGCAGCGGCGAGGGAGCTGTGGAAAGCTCCTGGCCAGGTTTGCTTTCCTGCAGATGACCAGGCCAGTTAGCACCAGCCCAGCAGGCAGGACTCAGAGCACAAAATATTAGGTAGGTTGGGTGCCAAGAGCTGGTCATGCAAACTGCCTTGATCCCCCTGAGCAAGGCACAGGAGAATGCTTGAGCACCGTGGGAAAGAGTAGCTCATCATGGACAAACATCCAGTGTTGTCAATCTAATGCTGAACTCCTCTTAAGAGGCTCACAGGACAAGCTCACCCTGCTTGTGCCGGTCTGTACTGTCCTGCTTTCCAAGGCAATGCTGCTCTACCAGCTGCCAGCTCCTGGGCCATCTCTGTGGGGACTATCCTGTTGTCCCTGGGCCCTGGATGCCACTGTGCACCCCAGTGGTCCTCGGCAGGGAGCCGCAGGAAGCAGGGCTTATCCTGCTCCTGGGCAGCACTTGGCTGTTGTGATATTGCAGAGGATCAGAAGACCAAGGAATGGGAAGAAAAACCATCCTTCTTTCAGCTTCTCCTTGCAGCAGAGACATCATTTCCCACTCTGAGACTGGAAGTCCAGACCTCGATTCAGAGAGTAAGGTGAGCTTATCATTAGCTCTCTGTTAAAACAGGGACATCGTTGCCACTGAGGATGGAAAGGGAAAGTCCCTGTCTCAGAGCAGTCCACTTGGAAAAGGAAAAACACCCTCACGTTGCACTGGGCAGAGGAACACAGGTCACTGCTCTTTTGGAGCGGCAGCTCGGGTAGGAGCCTGGTGGCAATGGATGTAATCCTTCCTCTAGAGGAGCTGCTGAACTGTGAACACGCCAAAGTGGATTTCCAAGCCGAGCAATACCTGCTGTCTTAAGCGACCTACTTTTTTGCACGCAATGTGAATAGAGTTAGGCAATAGTTAATTCGGTGCTGAAAACTAAAACTGCTGGGCAGCAACAACTATCATGTGTCTGGTGAACCCCACGGAAAACCTGACTGCCCCATGACAGCAGTTACTGGACAATACCCCATTTCAGACCTATGTTCTGGGTACAGCAGGAACACAGCCATTTTCCATATTGAGCATGATCACTCCAATTCGTTTGTCAGATCCAATAGGAGTTTTTCTTATTGCTATTAATAATTTACCAGTTGTAGTGTTTTTAACGTTATCTCACAAATCACAAAAAAAATGAAAGGGATTTTCATGCTGAGCATCCGAGCAGTCCTGTGCCTCTGGATGAGCAAGGCTGAGCGAGCAAGGCTGTCAGCAGAATGAGCACACTAGCAAATCCAGCTTTTCTAACGGCCTTGCTGCATACCACAAATCACACCAGCTATAAAATCCCACCCTGCGTCACGCATCACCCTTTGCCTGGCCCTGTGCTAGCAGGTCTCTCATGACTTTTGAACAAAATCTGATTTCTTGATACATTGGACAATTAAATTAAATAGCTCTCCTCAAAATGACCCTCGCTTACCAGCAAGAAACTTAACCCTGATGGTTGCAGCTCGAAATCCTGGTATGTTTTATCTCCTTTTTTTTTTTTTTGGCACCGTAATTCACAGGCACAGGAGCTGATCTCCACAGAGAGTCACAATCAAGTCAACTCTTTCTTTGCAGCACAAAGGAAATCACATTTCTTTGAAATGCCGAGGAAATCTGAATGTGTGTTCCTGTTTAGCATGATTAAGGTGTCACATAGCACTCCCACGCACTCCGACACAGAGAACTTCTTGCCGGCTGCTGATGTCAAAGCAAATCAGCTGAAAACACAGAGGGCTTCTGAGAAACACAACTAGGACGCGCCAGGCAGGCTGCCAATGAGCCACCCAGTGTCATACGGACGGGGCAACCTCAAGGGCCACCTCCACGCAGGGAATGGGGACAACACAGTAATATCCTCTGCCCCCCCAGAGGCTTTTAATCCAGGCGTGGGGCACATGTCTTTCACCATGTAGGAATTTCTGCATGTGAGCTGCTTGTTGCTGGTTATGAAACCCTGATAGGTGTACCCATTGCATTTGGGAACATCTCCAAGATGGGCACTCCTTTGCTTTCGGATTTGCCCAAAACCTTCTTTGCTTGTGCTCTGTCCTGGTCGCAGTGACGTGGGACATCTCTCTCTACCCTGGTTCTGTGTCTCATCACCCTGATGGTTTTGGCTGCCATCCTCTTGCTTTTCTTCAGCTCTTCATTCTGTGTATTTTTGCTTGTGTCCTGTAGTTTGTCCACTATAATCATTAATAATTTAGGGAATTGTATGCTTCTGCTGAAATCAATTCCTGCACTACTGCTGCTAAGTGCTGGGCCTAGGCCCCAAAACCACTACGATGGGACCCAAACAAAGCAGGCAGAACAAAATGAAAGCAGAGGAGAACAAGTGCTTCATCTTTCACCACTCCATGAAATTAGGTGAGGATGCCCAAAGCCTAAGAAACATGAGCACCAAATTGCAGTTGAAACCCATCTTTTTCAAAGCTCTCCCACATATGTGCTGTGGTCCTGGAAGGCATCAGCCTCAGGGCAGGTAAGCCCCACAAGGTCTGTGTTACCCCCAAGGCAAAGCTGCTTAGTTACAGGCAAATGGGGCTGACTCAGTGGAAAATACATCGCTCTGTGCCTCTGCAGGTGTTTCCCTGATGAAAACTGGAAAAGACTGAAGTGCTTATACAAAGCTATAGATCCAAGTGGCTCTTTCTAAGCCCCCTGTCACACAACTCTATCCCACCCCTGGGGACTGTTCCCAAGAGCTACACCAACCTCATGCAGAAGACTATATTCTTAGGCTGTGTGCCATTTTCATGGCAACACATTTCCTTGCGAATGGCAGAGGAAGAAAAACACCTTGTGTCTCAAGGCTTAAGTTGGCGAGGACTGAGTTCTCCTTCTTATTTCCTTCTCTGGCATACACAATGAACACTGCTGAGGGCCACACATGGGGAAACTGCGATGGCAGAGGGCATGGACTCTGTCTTGGAGAGACATTTTATGTTCTTAATCCCAGGGCTTTAATAGCTCTGTGAGGGAGACAGAAAAAATAACAAGACAACGCAGACAATGATTTAGGGACCAGGTATGCAGACAGTTTGACTAAGGCTGAGAGGATACATTCATCTGATTGATATAACATCACTGAAGCTCCACTCTCATCCATGTCACTGAAGCTGGGCTCCTCTGCCCTTCCTTGAACGGTATTTTAGAAGGACTTTTAAATGTTTTTTTTTCTAAGCAGCTGGATTAAGACACTGCTCCTGAACACACACAGGGTGCAGCTCCCCCCTGATGGCAGCAGATGTTAAGTAGAGGACTTGTGCAAGGTCTGGAGCTTGTCTCCCACTGGGAACTGCCAGCACCCCACAGCAGGACCCAGCCCAGCGCACTGCGTAGCCTGGCTCGTCCCGCACCCCAGGCCTGGGAGGATTACTGGGAGCACAATGAGGACGCCAGCGTGCAAATCCCAGCTTGCGCACCCGGGGAGCGGGCGTGCCAGGAAGGGTGTGGACACCCAGAGCCTCCACCTGCCTCCTCCTCAAGGGCTTGGCTGAAGTCCCTCTGAGGCCACAAGCCTGGATGCTGGAGACCCAGCACTTCACTCACCAAGCACTCAGCTGGATTCAGGCCATGTCTTTGCTCCGGTGCTTGCTAACCACCCACAGCACCCACTAAGCAATGATGTGAGGACACACTTCCCTTCCCCACCGGTGTGTGAAGCACTTGGAGGCTGGGCAGGAATGCGGTGCCAGTTGTGATGGGGTGTGGACAGAAGCCAGAGCAGCGTAGCACAGTCATGTAATTAAATAACACGAGCAGATTAGGCAATGTCTGTGCTTCATGTTGACAAGCCTGAAGGAGAGAACAGAACATGTAAGCAAACGAGGGGGGGTTCTTTCTTTCTCTGTGTTCAAAGACAGACAATATCACAGCAATGTAAGAGGTGACATAGCATGCACTAGCTATGCTGCCGTGGGTATTTCTCTCTTGCAGGTTTGAGGGTAAAATGAGATTTTTATTGAAGCCCTTGGGAGCAAAGAACTGGAGGAGCTGGTGTTCATTGGGAATTAAGCACCCAATTCATTTAATGATTATTCAACAGCTTTTGCCCCTCCGTTTGGCTAATGGGTGTAAGAACACATACAGCTGTCTTACCTCAGCAACCTGCAGTCAGAACAATCACCTGCAGTCCAACTTCCTCCAGGAGCAGACCAATATCTACCTAGTCTTCTTAATGACAGATCAGGCTAAATAAAAAGCACAAATTCACAGTCTGCTACCAGGAAACATCTAAGGCTTCCTTCTTTTGATGATTTCTGCAGAGATATTCCTGCTGAGTCACTGGGTTCGCAGTGTCATGTGCTAGCAGGAGCTGCTGCTTGCCATAGCCAGCCGCGGAGGCTGAACGGGAGGCATGAGGAGCACCCAAGTGCTTTCCTTGGGCTTTCTTGGCCAGAGCCACAAGCCAGGATTGGAGTGAAATTGTACCCCAAAAAATCATCTGACTGGTACATGAGGCTTGTTTAGCTGAATTGCTTCACTGGCTTAAAAGGCAACTAGACATCTAGGTATCTGGCCACCCATTTTCCCTGACCCAGGGATGTAATTTGGTGACTCACCACAGGTACCAGTAGTGACAGCTGGAGTTTTTCCCCAAACAACTGATTCCAGATATGTAATTTGTTTACATCTCGTTAAAAAAATCTGCTCCAAATTTTTGTCTCTGTGGTGCTAAAGGCACCACTATCAAGTAACGCCTTTTGCAGCAATGACCTGGCTTACCCTGCTTTTGGAAATCTTCCAGACAAATGAGGCTCTTCGCTTTTTTGAATCATCCTTCTAAAGTGATCTGTGGAGAAATGATCTGCCTGAAAAGTGACAACCTCAGATTGCTAATAAATGCCCCCAGGGTTTAGCAAGCCTGCTACAAAGCTCACTGAAATTAGCCCGGCATCTCTGGTTTAGTGAAGACCTCCTGCAACGTGCAAGACAGCAGGTATCCTGGGCTGCAGTGAGACTCGCGCCATATGTGGAAAGAGACATATTGCCCTGTTTAGGGAATTCCTGGCTAAGTTATAGGTGACACTATTCACTGGCAGTGTCTTTTGCCCCAACACCTTTTTAGTGGGAAGGCAACTTGTCACAGCTGAGATGTGTGTGGAGTTGCCTTATTTACTCTCCTGGGGTGGCATGAATCAGAGTTGAAAAGTGCAGTATGTTGAAGCCAGCCCGAATTCCCATGATGTGTGAGTGTGAGTCACTCAGCGGGGAGATTCTGCCAGGGTCCCTCCTGGGCGACCCGGCTCTGCTAAACACGCCGGAAAATCCATGGATAAAAACAGCCCCAGTGACGCACAGGAGCCGAGCAGCTTCCGTGCCTTTTTGGGGAAGCTTCTGACATGCCAACGTGTCCTCTTGATCAATAATCTGACTGGCAGGGCAGGGATTTGAAGCAGCCCAGAAAGCGCAGCTTTCTGCGTGCACAGTCACTGCTGTGTCTCTCCAGGAAGGTGACAGGCTGGGTGACTCCAGGCGCGGGCAAGGGAAGGATTTCTCTGCCATGTGTATTTAAAGCCAGGCTTTCTGTAAGAGCTCCTGCTTACAGAAAAGATAACGCAGGATATGAAAGGGCTTTCTGTGGCATGTGCATAAAAAATAATTAAAAAAAAAAAAGTCCCATCCCAAGGTCCCACTACTCATTCCTGGTTTTCCTCCTCATCTTCTTTCTCCCTTCTCTCCTCCATAAATACCGCTCGTGGGGTTATTGTGGTAATAAGGGAGAAAACCTGGCTGCATTCTGCGGCAGGTCAGCCTGAACATTCAGAATGGGGGTTTGGGCTTTCTAACCCATCACTGATCTGATCCTCCACTTCCAGAGCTGATCCTCCAGGCCCTGTAACCATCACAGCAAGGGCACTGCTGTCCTCAGTGATGATTTTCATGCTATCGTCCTAACTTGGACTACAAAGAAAAGCCACTGACAGGACTATTTCCAGATAAATATCTCATTAATTTGAGCCACAGGCAGCTGTGAGTCATTTCCCCTTGACTACACCCCTTTCTTGTGACCAGAAATCAGGTAGCGGAGATCTAGTACTGTGTAAAATTTGTCATTCTTTTGAAAAAATATCAGTAACTTACAATTAGCCTCAAAAAAATCCAGGCCTAAAAAAATCATTTTCTCCAGAGATTTGCTATTAGTTAATCGCCTTCTCTCCTACCACAGCTGTAAAATAAAATTGAGTAATTTTACCACAAAATTATTAGGGTTTTTTAAAAGCACCTTTAAGAGTTCAAGCTGTGGGTTGGGCTTTCCCTGACCCATAGTTCTGCCTTCTGGTAAATTGTGTTCTTTTCCCCTCCAAAATAAATATGACGTGGGGCGATGCTCGCCCTCGGGCACCTCGGTGGTGGTTACCCACTGCTGGGAGGGCAGCTCCTGCATGCCACCCAGGATTTGATGGCTCTGCCATGCCGCTGCCGAGCTTTTCCTTTCCTTATCCTTTCCTTCACCTTTCCTTTCCTTTCCCTGCAACTGTCTCCACTCGCCTGCACTCTCGGCAGCAACTCGACTCGGAGCCTGATTAATCGCAGACCCCGACTCCTGACAGCCAGCAGCGTCTTGCATGCCAGCAGATGTTTCTCTTTTAGATGGACTGGTTCTTCTTTTTTTTCTTTTTCTGAAATAACAACAGCCTGAACAAGATCCAACCCCCCCAACTTCTGAAATAAAAGCTGGAGCAGTGCCTCAGTGTGCAGACAGGCAACCAGAGGGTCTCCGCTGGGCTCGCACAGGGCTGGCTGCTGCCGCATCTCAAGTGATGCGGTGCCATCATTTTCCACCATAAATCACCGGAGCCTTTAAGCCTGTACTCAATATCCACTTAAAGAACTAAAACCAAACCAAAGTCCCCAGACTGCTTAACAATCACTCAGGCCTGCCTTAAAATACACTAAAAAAGAACCTTTTCCATTAACTTCTGTGGTATTTAGACTATACTTTTTCATTGGAGGTGCATTCATGACAGGACAAGCTCCTTGGCCAGCAGCCACCACATGACTTTCCATGATGCTGGAGAGGCCTTTGGGATCCCAAACACCTGTCAAAGCTGCTGTGGCAGTGCTGGTCATGATGCTCAGGCTTGGCCACGTTATGGCATGGCTTCAGCTGAGCATAGCACTGAAATCTGGGCTTTACTCAGACCCAAATCTCTCGCCAAATATATTTTCTCACTTAATGACGGCTTGCTAGCCCCTGGGTTCACGCTGGTGACGAATGACTGCTCTTGTCTGAAATCAGTGGATTTTAAGGGAATAAGCAACCTTTAGGAGGAGTTTCTCATTTGTACTGATGAAGAGGGGAAAAGAAAACAGTGGTGGTAGAGGATCAACACAGTTGCTTCACCTCATGAATTCCTGTAATTCCCCTTGGGGGGTGGTTCCTGATGCTGAGGACACTCACAGGCCTTTAATCTAATCACAGGAAAAAAAAATTACAGAGAACTGGCCCATGTTGTGGTGGCACAGCCTCCCAGCAAAGAAATGGCCACAAATGGGTTTGCTGTGTGCCTCATTTCAAGCCACTGGGGAGCGTGAAATGTCCCACCCACTTGCTTCTCCATGGGCTGCCCCTCCAGCCACTTGCTGGTGCTTGTCTGGGAAAGGAAGGGGCTCCAGGCCAGGCTGGGCTCTCTGTGGCCCCTGAGCCCAGTGTCGGTCCAAACCTGGCCCAAAAAACAAAGGAACTTAACTCGTTAGCAGGTGGAGGCCAACAGCTTTTTTTGGGGCTCCATGAAGATGCTGGAGTCCATCAATGAACAGGCAGTGACTCATGGTGCCAGCAATGGCAGGTCAGAGAGCTGCTGTGTCCCCATGCCTCTGCTGATGGCAAGACTCATTCATCATTCCTGGGACAACAGAACTTCCAAAAATGGAAGATTTCACGAACTAACTTCCACGAGGGAGCAGGGCGTGGCCCACAGCCCCTCACTGGTGGGGCAGGGTGAGGAGGAAAAGGAAGAGGAAAAGGAGGAAGGCCCCAGGGCTGCAGCAATGTCTATGTGCTGGAGCTAGTGTGGGTTTCCTTGGCAGCCGCAACCTCAGGGCACTCACCATACCTAAGTGAAGATTTTGTCTCCATGGCAACATTGATGTCATCGACTCTGCAGCAGAGAGCGGTGTGAACCTCAAGTGCAACTTTTTTTTCTTTTTTTTTTTTCTCCCTTGGTTTGGGGTTTTTGTTGATGTACTTGTTCTTTTTTCTCAGGAGGTGACCCCTCTGCCAGAGCCTGCAGCAGCATCCTTGGATGTCCACCACACCCAGACCCCTCCTGACATCTTTGGAGGGCGGCAGGGAACCCAAATCACTGGTAGCAGTGGGTTGGGGCTTTATTTTGGAAACCGAGCCATCAGGACCTCACTCTGCCTCACGCACACCGACCTGTTTCACTTGTCCTCATAAACAGGCAGTATTTCATAGGAAGGTGGTTTGGAAGCTCCTGGAACATGAAGGAGGTGACCTGGGGAGAGGCTTCACACCCGAGGAGATGCCT
The DNA here is from genome assembly GCA_033124195.1 of Coracias cyanogaster. Taxonomy (NCBI): domain Eukaryota; kingdom Metazoa; phylum Chordata; class Aves; order Coraciiformes; family Coraciidae; genus Coracias; species Coracias cyanogaster. The sequence goes on from JAVSBS010025880.1 coordinate 21,309, forward strand.
CACACTGGCAGACTTGCTCTGGAGAGTGCTTGTGGCTCTCACCATGCAGGAATGCAACAAGCTTGCTGTCACACCATGTTCTGGTGGATCCATTGCTGCTCGCTTTCCCATCAGGAGCCAAACAGACCCACCAAGGTGGAAACTCCATGTCTCTGCAAGGGACGTAGTGCCTGACATGAGCATCTGATGGCCGCTCACGGCTCCGGCTCTATGGTGGAGGCCAAGCTCTGCCCTTGGTGCACGGGTGAGCTCCCTGTGTGTGCCAGTGCAGTGTCCACCCAGCACTAAACCAAAAATCATTCTTCAGGTGACACCCAGCATGTTTTTTTGAAGAAAAGATTCATGAGGGAGTGGGATGTGGCTTCTTCACCAGGCTCGAGCAAGGAGACTCAGACCTCTGCCAGGCCCAGTTCCAGGGGTGGATATAATCCTGTTAGACAAATCCTCCGTTTCCCTGGAGCCTCCTTTAACTTCCACCTCTCAGGGCTACTGCTATTAGTAGTGGACTGCTTCAGAGGTCTGGGTCAGGCTGTTCCAGCCAAAAAATTTCTAGCTATTACCCAGTCCGCTGCAATGTTAAAACAAGCATTTCACCTCATTGACAGGGCAGCAGTAACGTAGAGCTGAGCTGGGCTCTCCTGGCCACCCCTCTCATGCACAGCCCTTCTCCTGAGTCATGGGGAATCTGTTTTAGCTGCAGCTGGGGCTTTTATAAAGGTCTGATTTTGTTGTTGTTACACTGGACAAATCCTGCTCCTACGCTAGCTCACCATGGAGAGCAGGATCTGCTCTTTTCCTTACCGAGAAGGAGATCCTGATGGGCCTGGGGATGCTCACCCAGCCCTGCCACTGCTCATCCCATGCCTCAGGGCTGGAGAAAGTGCCGTGTGGAAGGGAAGTGGCTGGTAAAATAGAGAACAACAAAAATTCCTCATCAATAGACTAGTTTTACAATACTTTTCTCTTTTATAAACAACAATCAGCTCAAAGTTGCATCTTTCTGACATTATGGTGCTTAAACTGAAACTTAAAGCTCTCTTGATAGGAGTGTCCCTGCAGCCATCAAGGTTCCCAACCGTCCCTCTCAGTGCAGCAGTAAATAACAAAATCTAGTTCCAAGATCTCAAAGCACCTGGTAAATGAGTCAGTAACATTAGTTATCCTTAATATCATCATAATTGGTAAAATATGGAAAGAAAAGTATCCCTAAGCCAAGGCTGCTATATTTTAAACATGACGAGGTACCCTGCATACCAAAGACACTAGCAACCCTTTTACTGAAGGGAGACAGTCAGCAGGTCTCTGACCTCACATTCAAAGCAAACTTTTAAAAGAACTTCATGTAATTTAATAAAAGGCACTGATTTTATAGTAAAGGCACATGTGAAAAGGGGAGATTCTGGGTAGAAGAGACTGCTAAAAGTATTCCCATTAGCTACTGTGAACAACTCAACTTCCAATGTACGCTGCCTTGAAATTAAAGGATTAATGTTTGATATTATATCCCAGCTGGAATAAAAATTAACAAAAAAATGGTTACTATATCAACTGCCAGATCTGTGAAGCAAACTGGTTAATTTAGGTGTTGAGACCAATTCAGCGCCAGTAATGAGCTGAACATGAGCTTTGAGCTGTAGCCTGATACACAGACCTTTGATTTGATTAGTAGGAAAAGGAGTCCCGTGTACATCGGCAGTGCTGCATTGACAAGGTTCACTCGTGGCCAGTGGATCTCTGTGAGGTTTCTCTACTTGGGTATTTAAAATCTGATAGGGCCTATTTTAAAATGACAAATATACTACAGTACTCATCCTTCGCTGGCTGCTGAAAAACATGAGATTGCCTAAAAAAAAAAAAAAAAGAAAAAAGCAGGTACCAGGCTAGCAGGGAAAATACTTGCAAGTTTAATATTACTGGGGAAAAAAAGGATCTTCCAAGATCTGTTATTAATAAAAATGGCTTATCTCAAATATTTACGGAAGATGTACCCCAGTCAATAGAAGAGATACTGGAAAAAATTTGCATGGTAACATCCACTTAAAACAAATATTTTGATACGTGTACTCTCTTTAGTTGGAAAAAGTCATTAAAAATTCAAGACACAGCAATATAGTTGATGGATGTGTTCTAATAGGTACAGCTGGTTGGCTTTACAGAGGCTGGGAGAGGTCAGCATTGCCTTCAGCGTGAGAATGATGGTAGCACTATGGTCTTTCTGCTTACAGATGTGTAGAAAGTTTCAAGGAGCTCTTTTTGAGATTAGAAATCCTGATCCATAGGAGATGGGTGGCTACTCCTGCTCCCAGCCATTGGGGAGTGGAAATCCCAAAGACAGGAACAGCTCCAGCTCCTGCTGTTGTCCAGAGGACAGCAGTCCTGGGCAGAGCTGACATCCATGCTTTGCTTTTGAGCCCATCGGTACTACTCCATACCTTTACTGCATTTAGGGATTCCTAGTCCAGGCCCTACACCGATCTACCAACAAGAGCCTTCTGCTCACTCCAAAAACCTTCCAACTATATTTCCAAGAGGACTTTACTTGAAGAGAGTCTTGAATGCTCTCTGGGAAGCATGAGGAGTGAAAAATATCAGAGACTTTTTGTGCTTGGTGCTGAGGCTCAGAGATGAAGCCTCTCCTCTGCTTGGCAGGGGTGGGCCTCACATGGGGACAAGGCCTGCTCAAAGCCCTTGACAAGGCTTGGCCACTCTAGGGACATGCAGCTAACTCTCAGATAATCAGGATACCCACAGACCTCAAGAAGGCATGGAGTAACCTGCAGATGTGCCCTGAGGACAGCCCACGTGCTCCACACCCACCTTGGTGCCACCATCTACCACACCTTCCCTTGAGATCCCACAACCAGCGTTAGGCAGATAGCCTCAAGTCCTCACAGACAGAACTTGTAGATAACCCAGGCTCCACCTTGTGTGGAAGTACCATGTGAGGATGACGTACCAAGCTCTCACCTCCTGAAAAGACGACGAGACAATGCTTCAGGTCAGCAGCTGTTTCAACACTCTCCTCCAAGCAAATCCACGCTGAATTGTCAGGATCTTAGGTATCTATTTTACTCCCTGAGCAATGAACAAACTGTACTCACCCAGCTGGGAAGCTGGAGACAGCTGGTACTTTGTGCGATTCTGTGTTTGGTCTTCTGAAACTCAAAACGTACCTGCAAGCAGTGGAAGAAGCAATAGGAAGGTAGGACAACTGCAGGGTTTTAACAAGGACATGAGAAAATCGCTCTTGAAACGCGGCAGTGCTGCAGCTTTGTGCGCTTTGGACTTGCATCAAAGCTATCGCACTAGTTCGGGTTGAAAGCCAAAAGCTGTAGGTTAGACAAACCCCCGGTATTCACAGTCCCTGGGAAGATGGGCTGCAGTAACCTCCCAAACGAAATCGAGCAGCTTTTTAATGGCTCACATTATCAGCAAGCAGCAGCTGAAAGGCAGGCAGAGAGCGATCATTATCCAGGTGAAACCACCGCAGCCCTCTACAAGCCCCAGTGCCATAACAGAAAAAACTCAGAAAAACCTTTCCAAGCGCAAGCCGCGATACAGCAGCTCTTATTGCACCGTGTCTAATCCTCTCCTTTTGTACCCGATATGAGAATCTCTGATCCAACGCAATCCTTAAGACACTTCTAACAATGCCACGCTGTAACTGCTGCGGGCTGGAGGCCAAGGGCACCTGCCCTGGCACAGAGACAACGCCCGCAAGGTGTGACAGACCATGAGTGCCCTTCTATTTAATGGCACACATCTTCAAGCTCACTCCGATTTTGTTTAGCCTGCTGTCACCGCAGGGATGACTATTTGCTGGTTCAGGAGAGGGAAGGAAGCACAAAGGAGCTTGGAGGCCATGGCAGAAGGCAGCGGCGGGGCAGGGGCTGAAGGGGGATCTCACGGATGCCCTTTCCCTGCTCACTCCAAGTCACTCAGCTGGCATTACAGCCAAAGCAGCGCGCCAGATGTTCAAGCTTCTTCCACTGAGGAGCCAGCTGAGGCTGCAGAACCCAACTGCTGTCGCCGATCCCCCAGAAGGCAGAGCCAGGGCAGGGGGTCAGTGTCCGCAGGAGGAAGAGGAGCTGCGCTTCACCAAGGTCTAGAGCTCGCCTTCCTTGGGCAGTTTCTCTGTCCTTCATGCAACAGCACAGGAGTGTTTCTGGCTATTCAGGGTCCAGAAAAGCTTTGTGAAGTCTCTGCTGTTGCCAGGGCAGGACAGCCCGTACCCAGCAGCGACCGCTCAAGGGGAAAAGACTCAAAAAGCCTGACAGCCTCAGCTACGGCTGGCTTGTTTCAGTGGGGGAAAAAATTAAGGCAGGGTTTATTCTCTTTATCAAGGGCCTTCCTGTGAGCACTTCTTACCTTGGCTGGAATCACAGTACAAACACTTGCATTTCTCCATGTCCTGAGGTCTGTTTTGTGGAATAGACAGAAATTCAGATAAACAGCTTAGGAGCCAAGTAACATAGGTGATGAGGGTGGCTCTCAGAACATCTGCGGGAATTCGTTTCGAGCGGGGCCCATTTGTTTAAAAGCTAAAGAAGTTCAGTAATTGTCTAGACGATCGAAGCAGAGTTGTGAAGCTCCAGCTGGATTTTCTGCTGGCGTCCAGCCCACACACCGACGTGCTCTATCAAGGACAGCGAGCAGAACACAACTGCAGCAGACCTCTCCATTTGGATGCTGCCCTGAAATACACCTTAATATACAGAAACCCCTCAAGTCTGGAAATGCCCCAGAGTTACCAGTACTGCCCACTCCAGGCAGCCAGTGCAAAAAAACCCCACCAATGCAACTCTTTTGATGGCCTGTGCGAGAACTCCTTGAGCCTGTGAAGGATTAAGAACAGTGCAGAGATAAACGGTCTCAGGGAGGGATGCAAGAACCAGACGCACAGGCTCAGCTCTGCTCCTCCTCATCCCTTCTAGGCAGTGGTGCCTGGTGGAAATGACCCACCACGGCTGCCTGCTGGTCCCCCGACTTTGCAACGGGAGGGAAGGGGCAGCGCCGAGGCACCGGCGAGAAGCAGCGGCATGGAGCGAGCTGCGAGAGCGCGGCTGAGACACCATCCTTGGGAAGCCATCGTCCTCCAGCGCGGGCGGCTCTGCACCTCCCACAGCATCCCCACGTCACCGGGCCAGCGAGAGCTTCCTTCAAAAGAAAACACAAAGCACGCAGCTAAAAGATATTCACTTACAGTTTATTTTTGCCTGAAATTATTTCACATCTCTTTGTACACAGCTACAGAACAGTAGTAGTAAACCATTGGTAAAAGCAACAGTGCTAAGGAAAATGTTGGCATAAGTTTTCTTCTTTTTTCTCTCTCTTTTTTTTTTTCTTCTTCTTCTTTCTTCCCATACTGCATCCACATACAGTTTGGGATTTGAAGGGGAAAAATAACCTGGCACACTACATGAGTTAAGACTCAATTTCTGTTTCATT
>JAVSBS010025886.1:0-51385 GCA_033124195.1 Coracias cyanogaster
ACCACAATAAGCCTAATTATATTTACACTATGCACTATTAAATAGGTTCTGACATCCTCATGACCCCTACATACAGTAGAACAAGCACTTTGGAAAATATGTACAAATAGTTTGGCATACAGAGATATCGGGAGTAAAAAAACTTGTAATATTAATTCCCAAAAATTCTTGATCTTCAAAAATGTCCATTTGACAATCTGTATCAAACAAGAACAAAATATTAGAATACCAAAGTTTTATATGTCATCAGAATATTAAAGTTTACAGAATATTCAGTTATATCCTTATTCACATTTCCCTTCCTTTTGACTGATAATCGGGAAAGCTAACACCACATTTTAACAAAAAACTATTTATTAAGAACATTTTTGAGTGTATAAACTCATGGAGAGGACTACTGAACAGGGATAAGGTTCATATATGGAAGAAGAGAAATGACTTATGACAATACAGATTTACTAACGTAATAGGGAAGGCTTTAAATTAGAAACAGTGAAGATCAGCATACAAATATACAGTTAGGAATAAATCATGGTAGTCTAGGCAAAGCCTAAAATAATTAAGGTAATGGGCATGTCTAAGAGGATCATGGGAAGGCTAGAAGAAAAATAATGGCATGATCCTCTTAACATTAAATGCCATTTAAAAAGTAGACAGCATAAGCAGGAGTAACGTATAGTTTTCCCTCTGACATGACCAAAATAACATAACAGAGACCGGGCAAGATAATTCACACAACCAGTCTATGGATATAGAAATTACAGGAAGCACTAGCATGTTTAGAAAGAGAAGCTATACTCAAAGTCCTAGTTAAAATCCTAGTGCAACAATGAAAAGAGGAAAAAAAAGTACTAGCATGGAGCATGTTTCTTGAAACTTTTCAGTTGTAAAGACAGTAAAAACAGTCAAATGGTCCAAAACACAAGACTTGGTGGCAGCAGACAACTTCAGCTGCTGAGGAAGTCAACAGCAGCCAAGTTGACACCACCCAATGAGTTACAGAAACATACTGGGAACACCTTACTACAGAAAGGGAAAAACAGTAAAAGGGAGAGTTAGAGCTTAATGTGACTCCTGTTTGATGAAGTTTTAAAAAAACATAAGCATGAAAGGACAACAATACTGAACAGTAATTACAGAATACAAACAGGAAAAAAAGTTCAAGGCAGTATGAAATAAGGGTCAATTAATTCTGACAATTAGGAGGTAAGATCCTACATTAAGGGGAAACAGTTCAGGAGAATGGATAGTTTCTAAAAGAAATTATATTTAAAGCACACGCGTGGAGCTGGAAGTTTAGGGAAGGTAATGTATGATCTCAGTGATCATGGTCAGTGACTGTTCATTATTCAAAGAGCTCAAGTAAGGTACTTTGCAAAGGGCAGAAACAGAGACAAATTGCTATGGATGTGTAATAGCATGTGTGCATAAGGAAAAAATCAGAAAGGCAAGGGCACAAAATGAAAGGCCAAATAGGAAGGAACAAACCCTTGAAAGAATATGCAATACCATTCAATTAGCATTAAGAAAGCAGCTCAGGTTCTGCTCAAAGGAGGAGGAAAGCTAACGGCAAAGGACACAAGAAAGGCTAAAGAACTATTTCTATTTTCCTCTCTTCTTCATGAAAACTAAGTGCAGTTAGATGACCAACAACATTAGCATTACTGAGCGGAATGAAGAGGTCATGGTAGAAGAGGAAACAGAGAAATTCCATAATATTATTTCAGTGATCTTAGAATCCAGCTGAAGCAATCTCATGGTACAATTTAGCTTTTGATGTTCACAGAAGGTTGCTGTGATTTCAAAACCTTTGAAAGGGGAAGCATCTGGTTTTTAAAATCATGACACTGGAACATGTACAATGTAGGATCAGTCAGCCTAAACACAGGCAGAAAAAAAAAGCAGAACAAATATTCAAATAAACTCATTTCAGGTATTTACAACACAAGGCAGAAGGCAGTACTGAGTTTTTATGACAAATCTCTGTCTGGACAGGTATAGATGATCTGTCTTGAATTAGGACAGATGATCTCCATAGATGACCTCTTGATCCAATAGTACTGTCTAGGCTTCTACGATCCCATGATTTATTCCTACTCTCTACCTCCTCTTGCCTTTCTCATATGACATAGAAAGCAAGGAAAGCTAAGTAAGAACAAAATTGACCTTCACATGCTTTCAGAAATTCTGATTTAATCTGTGATGAATTATTACTGCCATGTTATCACTGTCATAAACTATGATGTCTTTGATAATGTCTCAAATGGCTTCTGATTATTTTTTTAACTTAAAATCATATTGTCTGTGTATACGCTACCATCCTCCAAATACTCTCAGAGTCTGTGAGCAGGACCCTCCTGAGTACTGTGATTTGTCATCTAAACCATGAGTATGTGTCTTTCTAGTATATTTTAACGCAAGGGTTTGGGAAAATAAAACAAACAAACCCAACACACTTCCCTCCATTCTCTCTCATACACATAGTGAGGGAATAGCTAAATTGTTTTCTTCTCTTTACAAAACTTTTTTTCCTTTCTTTTTTCTTCACACTTCACTTTTAAGTGTCCTCATTGTTAAGATCTGAACAAAACTACTTTTTCAATAGCTTCCAAAGATTGTTCCTGCAGTAGGACTAGCAGAGTCTGAAGAAAATGTACTGATACAGAAAAAAAAAGATGTAGAGTCCCTAGAAAGTGTTACTTCTATGGGAAAACTAGATTATCTATGAGCTAAAATAAGGCTATATGGAAGCACAAGAACAGCATCACCATTAAGATGGGAAAATAACACGCAGTAAGACAATGTGGAGGTAGGTATAAACAAAGGGAAAAAAAGTAGAAAAAAGGGAAAGATGTTTTGATTGAGAGTAAGAAAGTATTATACACACTGATCTTGCACTCCTGAGAGTTTTGCCTGAGTAATAATTGCAGAAACAAGCACAGCCACTGCTTTCATCACAGATCACTCGCAAAACACAGAATACATCCCTTAATATTAGCTAGTAGTATTAGAAAGCTGCAGGTCTTCATTAAAAATTTCTAAGTGCATATACGGTATACAAACAGAATTTAGAAAGCTTTATATCCTTCCTGATCTTTGACTTTGATGGGATTTTATCTTTCTTTTTTGTATCTATGGTACAAAAACAACATGCAATTTCATCAAAGTAATCTTATTAGAGAATTCTTTATACCTCCAAAGTAGGCAGCTGGTTTTTGACAAAATAAAATGGAAAAATTAAGAAGATATTAATATCCTTTGTGCCTGATAGTAATAACTATATTTGCAGTAATAAGTTTACATTAGAATTATTTTACATAATGAAACATTTATACATGTTAAAGATAGACTGCACCTCATCATCCGTAAGTTTTTAAACTGAATCAGAGATTGTAAGTAGTTACCTATTTCAGAAAGCTGGCATGGCTTTAAAGAGAATCCAGATACAACCTCATCAAGCACCTTTATGCTGGTTGGAGTTCCTACATTCGTATGTTTCAAGAAGCATTTTTTACTGAGTGACAAAGAATAAAGAAAGTGGTAAGATGACAGGCCATCTTCCTTTGTCTACACCATTCTCCTGGCCCAATAATTCCTACTATTTCTCATGTTCTAGCCATGAACCAGAGCAATCTCCAATCTCCAGAACAATCTTCAAACAAGAAGCAGAGCTATCTGAACAATGTTTAACTTACAAAGTTTAGCAGATTAACAGCTCAAAAATAGGCCTGATAAAAATAAAATAATTTCTCTGGCTGCTCTGATGATGCTACTTTCAGAGCAATAAGCAGAGCAAGATTTAACAGAGCAATAATGATGCACACCTACCAATATAATCTGCATTTAAATATCTCCAAATGATTTTAATTTTTTTTCAGTGCTATGATAATTAATTTTGTCTTTCTCACCCATGGACAAATGAAAGCTACCACAGGCACTGAATTTACTGCAGACACTTTCCTATCTGTAAGTTTGAATAAACATTGCAATAATGACAAGTAAAGGAAAAACTATTTCCTTGAATAAATTCTTGCACTTCAGACTGCTCTGAGATTTACTATACCAAAGAGCACAGCACTGTTCAAGGAAAGGGATCAAACCTGTATTTACCGAAAACTTGCATTGTGAAAAGTTTCTGAGGTATATGTAAAAAAATGGCAATGGTTGTCATTGGTACATCTTTTTTGACACTGTTGATAGCTGTTAGTCACAGTAACATTATAAATTTTCCCTTCCATATCCAGTCCTATGTGGAAATCTGGGCTGCAAGCTGTGCAAAAAGAGAGAACAAGTTCTGAAAACACATTTCTATTCTTTCCTCTACCCCGTACCCCAAACTGCCCAAAAGATAGCCATTCATATGACTCAGTCCCTCATAATCCAGATTCCACGGCCCATGCTCACTTCAGTTACATCGTACTTTGCACATACTTCTAGTAACAACACCAGAATTGTAGGTATAGTATAGTACCCCATAGCAGAGGAAAAAACTGGCAGAATTTGACAGTGCCTCTGCCTACATAAGGGCAGAGCTCTAACCGCTGTGGCTAAGACCATGATGACATTAATCAAAGCAAGAGCTAAGGATTAATACTAAAATATACTTTCCCATTTCCAATTTCATAGAGTAGTTTAATAGGCAAATTCTGTCCTCATAAGCAACAGACATCTCCCATTTTGTCAGAATTTTACCAGATTTTAGCCAGAGTCAGAAGATTTAATTTACCCTCCCTGGAGGCAGAATTGGGACTGTGTGGGTTGAAACCACTTTCCACCTTGCAGGATGCAGGTTTTGCCTCATGGTCAGTGGGGGTTCTTCACAGACCAAGAGTCAGGCAACCATTGGTGGTGTTTTTAAACATATATGGGTAGATGTTCATTTTAGTGGCATTAGTCTGATTCTAGAGGTAACGCCAGTGATATCAATTAGTCTGCACAGCATAATAACATTCTACTGAAATCTTATTTGCTGGGCCAGAGCTACTCAGAAATGTAAATGCAACAGGATGTTGGCAGGAAAGGGCTTTTTAAAGTCCTGACTGCTCTGAGAGGCAAGTGGCAAGCAAAAGCAAGCACAATGGGTTTGTCAGTAGCTGCAATGGAGAACTTGCATCAAATAAGGCCCATTTAGCCCCAGCATGTTGAGGTGCTATGCCAATAAAACTAAAGAATTAGCCTGATATCCATAAGGTACTGTTTGGCCTTGAAGTCAGGAAGTGAATAAATACATTCTTCCTCATTTGGTTTTTCTGCGGTACTATGCTATGCTTAAAGCTGATCTCCTCTTAATGACATCATTATGCTGGTAAACATTTCAAACATCATTAAAACAACACATGCAATATGCCTGCTGGTAACTCGCAGGTATGACAAGTCTCTGTGCAGAGCACATATACACTAAAAGACGGAGCTGGTAATAAATTATTACACAGAGTCATAAATGTAGCAGCATCACTTCATGACTATGCAATTCTGCTTTCCTGGGCATCCTCTCTACAAAATTGTAAAGTGGGGTCACAGACGCTGTATGAGCAGCTTGTGGAGTGGAATTGCAGTAGTAAATTAATCTTTAGAACTGGAGCTACCAGTTAAAACATGTGCTCCCATCTGCCTCTGGCAAATGGGACAGTGACTGCAGGAGCATAATTTCCCTGTTACTGCATCTGGGAAGCTCCAGTGGTGGACAGTTGGGGCTGAAGGGTAAAAACTACTGGAACATTTTGTGAACTATGTTTGAAAGAGATCTGGCAAAGAACATACAAATCACTGCTTGGCTGCTTCCCTGATTCTCTTCCTGTTTTTTAAATGCTGATTTGCTAACATCTGCTACATGATACAGAGCATAAAACGTATATATGTGAATAATCATATCTTACCACTAATTTGGATGTTACACTGTTTTAAAGAATGTCCAGAGATAGCTCCTTCCATATCCACTTTCGGCAGCATTTCTGTATCACTGTCTTTTAAGTAGCAGGAAAACCTGTTTTAAAATGCAGCATTTCACAGCTTTTGCAGTATAAGACGGACTTTCATAATTGTTTCTCAGGTGAAATGCAGGCTGTCCAACATCCCTGAACATTAAAATTTAGAAAACAAGTGCAATTTGCAGAAAGATAGGATAGAGCTGCATCTGCTTTGCTGGCACTGGTGGCAGATGAGATTACTGAGTGGGAGCTCCATAGAGGTCTCATTAAAGCAAGAAGCAGAACCCAGGGTTTGGAGGATAGCAACACACTGGGCATAGAGAGGGAGGACAACCTCATCCTCTCAGGCTACTGAAGTTCTTAACTGTGAGAAAAATATGCTAAATAAAGACTCTGGGGGATGGTAAAGGGGAATATTGGACATGTGAATTTGCTCACATTGTCCATCGACAACAAATATGTAGGACAGAGGAGGGAGTGCACATTGCTGTTTCCTTGAAAGGGTTGGTACGCGAGTGTGAAAGATTGGGAACTGCCAAATTTAATCTTTTGAATTTAAGCAATATTCTTTTAGATCATTAGTTTTAAAGATACAACATTGTTTTCTATGGCAACCCTGTAGCATTCCCTGTGTGCCTTTACTCTGTCAAAATGCTGCTGAGTTCCTAAAAATACCACAGGAGACCACCAAAAGCCACACAAACATTTTACCTTTTTGCAGGATCCTTAGTCCATGTTGCTGGCAAATAGGTGAATAGCAGACAGGTAGGATGGTAAGTACACACTACTTGGCAGTAATTGGCACTTGGTGTAAAAACCGTGGTGAGGTCTCCTCCTTGGAAGTATGTATTTTCATAGATCTGAGTCATACATTCTGATATGGAATAACAAAATGTGTATGTTATTAAGATGGGAGCATGCACAGTTCACCAAGGGTGAAGCCACTGCTCCTCTTTTTCATTGACTTTGTTTTTAAGACAGTATTTTAGCACGAGAAGCAGCTGAGGGGAGGCAGGGGGAGGGGGGGGCGAGGAGTTACTCTGAGGGTCTTGTCTTTGCTCTCCAGCAGAAATAAAACTCTTTGAGGTGTCTTCCCCTATTCCCTGCCTTGTACCTGATGCTGGAGAAGAGCATCTTGAGCCAAGGCAGAAGCTTAAGCAGCAGGATGGGCCATAAGGCAGATCTCACAGCAAAGATGGAAGAGACCTTCTCATGGCAGATCTCAGGAGCAGAAGAAGCATCTTCTGAGAGACACCAGTACAGAGCATCATTAAGATGGAAACCAGGAGAAGTAAAGAAACCGGAAAGAGTTAGAAAGTTGTATGTGAAGACACTCCCATTTTGTTTAGGGATGCGCTGAGGCCAGAGTCATAGGGGTGCCACTGTGCATAACTCCAACGGCTCCCAGCATTTTATAAGCCTCACACTCCACCTTGAACCCCATCTGACTTGCTTTACAATTAAGAAAATACTATTACAGGAATAGTGTCTCAGGAACTGTCCAGAATAAAAATGAGTTCAACCACCACCTTGTATCTGCAGGAATCCATCATCAATCCCATATTGAACTTTGTAAAGAAACCCACTCTCACTGCAGAGCTGTGCAATCAAGACACCTAAACAGCAATCTGCTTCCATCTTTCAAAATGAAAGAATTTGTAAGATCTCCATGTTAAAACACACAAGAGGGCAACCTTTGCAGAGAAGCCCCTTCTCTTCTTGTATTTTGCCCTCCAAAGCTGTAGCAAATTGGCAAATATTTTTGAACAATTTTTATTCCTGTGGCTGCAGAAATGCTCTTTCTTAGCTAAAAGATGAAGAGAAAATACTGTATTTTTACAGAATGGGAGAAACCCCCATGAAAGCACTTTATCTAGCTACTTAATCTATTACTTATAGAGCTATCATACTGTATCAAAACCTATTCAAGATGAAAATGAACTATCATTGGATTCTAAAATATTACAAGTCAATTTTGTTTATGTTATTATAAACTATACTTTTGTAATTCAATTTTTCCTGCATGTGGTTAAGATATATAATTTACTCCAAGAAAAGGAAAATATAAGGAGTTATTACACATACATGCAAGATATGTAATATATTTGAAAGGCTAATTTTTTGTTAATACAAAATTTATACTTTATAAACATCCAAATTTTCTGGTATATATACTTTCAAGATCTTTCTCTAAAAATTATTGTTTCTTATTCTCAATATAGTTCCTTTGCCCAACTTTGTCATTAACAGAAAAGTATTTTCCTATTTCTTAGAATAGTCTGAGCAAATTCTACACTCAAAAGAAAAGAATCCTGCAATCATTTGCCATATTAGATATTTTGGATCTCACTTACTTTCTTCTATTCTAAATTAACACATTAAAAAAATGATTTATGCTTTAAAGCTGCATATCATGTAAAACCATGCCACTTCTAATACTTTAATAAAAACACATTTTTATTAAAAGGCCTCCAAAATTATCCAAAATTTTAGTTTTGCTGAAATTTCAACCTACGTAAAACATTTCCTTAAATAATATTACATTTATCAAACAGATTTTGCTTAAAAGCTAAGCTACCTAATTGGCCTCTGAGAAAACAGTTAATACATCACTGAACACAAACCTGTGTTGGGTCTTAGTTATAATTTATCAGCAGAAGGAACTTCAGGGAAACGCAATGCAAATTTTGCAGTTTGACTTTTGCTAACCGAGCAAGGTAAATGATTAACACAGATTGACACTGAAAAAACATACACAATCACTAGTTTTCCAGCATATAAAGAGAATTCTAAAAAGCAATTTACAATAAAACAGGTGGTTCTGGAGTTATTCACATTTATTGCAACAGTCTTTCAAGCATGGTGGTACATAGGTGTTACACAGATACTTTTAAAATCAGTAATTTCACACAAAAGCAATGTGTGAATAAGACTGAAGGTTGGTGAGGTTTGTTTATTAAAAAAAAAAAAAAAAGTTGGCTCTGAAGCTCAGCTGCTGTTGCCAGTGAGGGCTGGGTGGCTCCTACCCCACATCCATCAGTCTTGCCTCCAAACCCCAGGACAGTATATGGGGAAAGGGCTGAGGTTCCTTTGTGGCCGGCAAGGGGCAGTCAGTTTACACCAGCACTGCCAGACTGAGCCTCCAGCAGCCAGCACACATTACTGCAAACTTCAGGGAGCTCTAATTTGTACTGAAGGGAACCAGGTTAGGGCAAAGTCAGCTGAGAAGCATAGGGTGCCACTCCACCTCCTGCATCCCCACCAACCCAAAAGGAGCTTCCTAAGGTCCTGCTAAAGCTGCTACCCTTGCTGTTGGTTGTGGCACGCTGAACATCACACTGATCTCACAGTTGTAAGATGGATGCAGTTTCAGTCTGATAAAGAAAACTCCCCATAGCATGGTCCTGTGCATGCTGGGTGTGGTGACAGCATGGCACAGGGGTGGCAGGAGACAATGTCAGTAAAGCCTCATTAGAAAGTTCCACATTAGGCAATAGGGTTATGTGAGTTACCCAAATTTAATTGCTTGCAACCCAGCAGAATCAAGACAGTTCTCTCAGGACAAGACTGCAGTTACTAATAATCTCCTCTTCTACAAGAAGTGTATTACTTTGTGCGTTTATCTTAGGAATTATAAATTTACTTACCACTGTAAACGGAAGCAAGTAAGAAAATGAAATTAAAAGTCTGATAAATCCAAATCATCCTAAAAAACACAAAATCATTCTTTAGGATATGGTTAATAAAAAGTGTATAATTAGTTTTATAAGGTACCGTAAGGCATATCACTGGTTTCCACTTGTATTGTTACACCATCAGTTCAATATCACCTTGAAAATTACAAATTACAGCTGTGATATGCAGTTACGGCATATATAGAGTAGCATCAAAGAGCAACAAAGGTTTGTCCTTTACTTATGGTTGCAAAAAGCAATAATGCTTATAAGCAGTTAGATAATTTCTACTTCTTTTCACAGCACAATAAATATTCTTGCTTAGACCGGGAGCAATATTCCATCAAAATGCCATTATCAATCCTGACTCTGTCCTGGTAGTTAAGTGGATACTATTATCAACGTAGCAAACAAATGACTTGCACTCCCTTCTTCTGGTAGAAGTTATATGAACTTTAAACCTTTTCTTTTTTACTTTTGTTTTTCACATGCTACACCATAAGCTGTGAAATAATCAAATAAATACACCACACAACACAATCCATAAATAGATCAGCATACACTGTCTTGTTGTTATGAAAACCATTCATTATCAGTCACAATAATGATTACATACATACCTGAACATACAGTAGGTCTGGATGAATGGATAAGGCTTATGCTCTACTAAAAAAAAAAAAAAGTCAACAGTTTATGTTAAATATTGCTGTGCATGCAATGCTAACTTATCTTTAGTATTTACTCTGAACGGTACTCTTTCTGTCAATATTGTTACTGACCTTGGGCCACGTCTTCAGAGCATATATCATCCAGACCACAAGGAAATCGATGTCCAGGTTTTACACCAGCTGAGCATCTACCTCTTGATGATATTTTAAAACAAAAGGCAAATCCATGGTAGAGAACAGCCAGAGTCTTTGCTGCTAGCACAAAAACTTGCATAACCAGGGAATGAGATTCATTTCTAGAGTAAATCCTGAGCTGGGGCGGGGGGAAATCCACATGAAATCGGTAAGACTAGTGACTCAGTAAATAACTGAGGTCAGTAAATACTGTGTTTACTCAGTAAATACTGTGGTCACTTCTACTTTGTGGTCATTTCTATTTTGTTGTTAGATGCAACTAACAGTAGCTTCAGTTTGCCAGATGCCAGAAAAAAAGCCTGTTTGCAAGCATATGAAATGTAAATGCAACAAGAAGACAATTTATAGCTGATCTGAATCACCTGGTTTGAGTTCCACTATTATTTTTATCTTGTGTAGCAAACCTAAATAAATTTAAAACAAAAAAATTACTTCAAATGCAAGAATAAAAAAAAAAAAAAAAAGGGGAGAGGTTTGTTTCATAGTGAAATTGCCAAAGGGACAACTTCCTTTCCCCTCTTCTTCCTCTTTTATTTCAGACTGAATATGCTGGAAAGACAGATACCTATGTTCTACTCAAAAAATATCTGGATCAAAATATTTCACCCAACTGTGACCCTTTTGAGCATCCTGATGACTGAAATGACTTCTGGGCCAGCAAAGTCTCCAATTCCTCCTTAGAGAGGAAGAACTGTCTAAAAGAAAGTCTCCTGTGTCCTCTCCTGTGTATCTATTTGCTTTGCCCTGATATGCTCATATACTATCAGTACAGCAGCTTTCATTTTTATATGCTCTCCTCTAAGTGCGTAACATTGACAAGGGAGAGTGCTAGAAGACTTTACTGCAAAACACATTGATAATTCATTCCTGTAACATTAAGTGTTTTGAGACTAAGATGCCTGTACAGCTCTGCGCTAGCTTTCAATTTTTTTTTTTCCCCCCGTGTGTGTGTGTGTGCACTCTTCACTTGGTGACACAAGGGATTAGAATTTCTTCACTTTTTATCTCTCAATTGGGCCTTCCAGCTTCAGACATTGGGAAGTGTTATTCCAGTTCATTACTGTCTTATATATAAAACAAACAACAACAAAACAAATCGTCAAGAAGTCCAACCCCACACTTCTGAAAAAATAAAGTATATAATTTAAATAAGCAGAAAATAAACAAGCCAGATTCATCATAAATTTCACCAAGATCACGTGTCTCATCATACAATACACAGTCATACCCATTCATCAGAAGCTTCTGTAATATTTCATTTCTATAACCCATTATCTCTATTTTAGAAACTTGTCTCATGAAAAGGAATCTCTTGGTGATAGCAAACTAGTGGGGAAAAAAAGAGAAAACATACCTTCTTAAAGCAGCAGTTCTCAAATTTAGATATCACACTCCTTCCAAAAGTATTTGTCATTTTAACTACATGTATATGGGCATCAACTGGATTTGATGGTGAAGCTGAGAAATAAGGCACAAATGCTATTTGAAGAGAATCATAATGAGCAAAATTACCTTGAGAAATAAATGCATTTTCTTTCAGTGGGTCTGCTACTCACATGACAAACCCTCCTGTTTACATTGTTGCGCTGTTGCTCAAACCAAGAGTTGTACATCTGTACAGAAAAATGAAGGCATTATGAACTCATTATTCCTGAATGAATTATTGCTTATTCTATTATAGGACATACTTATTATATAAAATACGCTGATAAATTCTCAGTATCTGTTTACTGAGCTTCACTGAAGCCCAAGATTTTAACAAGAAGAGCTAGAAATTCAAAGCGCATAGAATACCAAAACCACCTCACACTTCTTAGGCTCATAAAAGTTTCACACATAAGGATACCACTGTCTGAATTCCCTCATTGCATTCATTTGGCTATCAGTAGCATTCTGGCAACTAAATCAGAAGATTGTAATTAAGATTTAGTAATTCAGATGGCAGTGTTAAAAGAAGAGCTCATCATAACACTGATAAAGTGGAAACTTTTTAATGATACAAGTGCAAAATTTAGACGAATAACATGAAATAAAATGGAGTGCTTGCTTCTGTTTTGACTGTTTCATAATGACCTGTTATTATAAAAAAAAACCAAAACGTGCTTCAACCTAAGCTGTCAATGAGTTCTTTAAAATGAAATCTCCCTACTAGGTTGATAGTACTTTTTGATTATTTCCACTATGATTTATGCAGAATCTCATTTCTCTGCAAAGGTGGTAGAAATTACTGAACTGTTTCACCTCAGGAATTGAATGACTGGACGCTACTCTAGTCTGACTTAGGCCTAAGTCTGCCTGCCAAAACAAAATCTCACATTTCTTATGGCAATCCTATTCAAATAGCAGCTCCTGTGTGGGAGAGGATCTACTCTCTGTAATGAGACAGCTGGCTATTGTGACACAGAACAAGAGGAAAAGCATCTCAGAGGGAATGAGGGAATGAAGGTACCAGTAAGACAGGAAGACCACAAGTTCTCATTTCAGTATGGTTTTATAGATATTCTTCCATATGAATGAGGATGCTATAATATTATTATCATGAACCCAGTTATGAACGCTCCAGCAGAAAAAAAAAAAAAAAAGAAAAACCAACACATATTCTAAAGCATTATCTGTGTATCTTTAGTTCTGCATGGTTATAATTATGTATATGACAAAGTACAGAGAGAAATAGCAAATGCTGCTAAAACAAGTTCTAAAAATCAGATCTTGATCTTTTCTTCTTCCAGTGAACAATCTGGAGCCTTTTCATCTGAGTACAGATGATGTTATGAGTGAAGAATCCTTTCTCTCACTAGGCTAAAGTCTTCTCACGTTTGACTTGATTCCACGCAGAATGGCTGCAAAAACACGGCTAGAGTAACTTATTCACCAATTTGTGGAAAATGCTAGATAGCATATTGTACTGAAATAACAGCAGTATTGTAGTTACATATTCTATAATTACATGCCAACAATAGTCTTCCTAGAACAATTGCATGTCAGATGTCAAATAAGAAATCACTGCAGACCAAATTCTAGATCATAGGAAACCTAGAAGACAGTTGCAAATATTAAACAACAAATCACTACTGGCTTTGTAAGAAGTCTTGATTTTTTTTTCCTTGTATAATTTTTTTTTTCTTATAAATGGGGAATTACACAACTGTACAAAGCCTGACTTCTCACAGCTGAAACACCTGATCCTGCTTATTGTTAGACATTAGAGAATATAGAATGTTTCAATGTACTGAAGGGTTCCAGTGTCTTGACCAGATCCTGTAAATTGTCAAACAGTAACTCTTGAGCAAGTTAAATGTGTCCCTGAACTACTAGCTTGGAGTCAGGTCTGGAGCTTCAGGCACACTGCCTCTCTTCAGTTAAAATAACTTGCATTATCAATGAACACTTCCCATCTGCACAAACTACACTCCAGATATGGGTCAGAAAAGCCCATTTGTTGAGCAAAAGATGGAGCTACATTTAGCAGAGAATTTCCACTTTCAGAAGAATCTTGGATTTATTTTTTTTTTTGAAAGTAAGTTAGTTTTCAGTCTATGCAAACTATGAAGTTCATCTTCTAAATATGACCTAACTATGAACTGAGGCAGTACTGTATTGGGAGGTTTGCCCGGAGGTGGCACTGATCCTGCTTTTAGGAAGGGAAGTAAGGTAGGATTCTCCAAAGGCTCTTTGAGTCTTTTACCTGCTGGAAGAGGAGTATCAGTGATATGACATGTTAGATCATGCATGGCAATAGGCATTTTACTAATATCAGTGTACCAACATCTATATATGAGTGTTTGCCTTTTGCAGCATGAGGACTAAATTCACAATGGCAGGCAGATGTCTACTAAGCACCTCTAGTCCACCTTCTGCATGTGTCCCAAACATCCAGCTTTTAGAGTCCAAAAAGTAGTTTGTGTCAAGGTGGCTGGTGCATCTGAGGCAGCCCTGGAGGTGCTTTGAAGCAGTAGGACCCAAGAGGGTTTGTTGTCAGTTTTCTTTGTAACTGCTGTAAACCATGATCCAGAAACACTCACTCTACTTCTGTCATCCCAGTAGAAAGTTGTGTCCTGTTACCACACAAAAAGGGATCGTTATATGAGATAAGGCTATTAGCTTTTTACAGCAAGACAGTCATACTTCAGAAACAGTGCCAGCACCACCCCATGATTAGCATCATTGAGATTATGCTATACAAACCATTACTCAGGAGTAATATCTGGGTTTAGAGTTCAGCTGCTACGCCTCTACCATCAGCAGATACCTACCCATCAGGACAAAATCACTAGGAGCTACTATGCACATGCAGGTTTTATTACACAGTATTTTATTGTCCCATTACTTTCTCGGGAAATCTGGCAAGGCTGCACTGCATTCCTAAGTCCTACAGGGTTAAAAAAAGGAGAAAAAACAACCCAACAAACCCAAAGGGTTGTCACTGACCACAACCAACAACTGCACACCACATGACTCAGGTTAATAAAAGCATAAACTCCATGCAACACAAAGTATCTAACATACAGTAGGGAATAAAGTTCCTGTTCTTTCACTATTTATTTCCTCATTATTTATTTCTGTAGCAGCCTCAGATTCCTTCAGGACCAGTTTTCACAACAAAAGAAGAGAGGTCATTGCCTTTTCAGAACAACTCTGAACACAAAGACCAGGGGATTACATCAGTGCTCATCTTGGCGAAGATAATATGTGCATCATTAAATGGGGATTTTCCACTGTGGTAACCCTGTGCCAGCATTTGAGCCAATCCAACTTTAATAATGAGTTTCTCATTACTGTTATATCCAGTTTTCATCTCAATTATTTTTCTTGCTTCCATCAGAGATTATAAAGAAATTACAATTTACTTGAGATCCCATTATAGAAGAGTACAGTACAAAAACAATCCCCAAACAAAAATATTAGTTGTTATAGATAGATGCCATAAGGAGACAATTGTTATAGTTTGAACAATTTTAAAAACTGTTTCCACAAAATAATTCCATTTCTTCTCTGAGATCTATTATT
Source organism: Coracias cyanogaster (assembly GCA_033124195.1). Classification (NCBI taxonomy): domain Eukaryota; kingdom Metazoa; phylum Chordata; class Aves; order Coraciiformes; family Coraciidae; genus Coracias; species Coracias cyanogaster. The sequence continues at coordinate 15,472 of JAVSBS010025886.1, forward strand.
ACTTTTCATTTGTCTTGAAAGTACTCAATTTAAGGATATAGTTTAACAAAACACATGAGGTACCTCTTCAGGTTTCAACTACATACCGAATGTCCTTAGAAAAAGTATACTGGATGCAAATCTTGGATACCTGCAAAGCTCACATTACCAAACACTCAAAACTGTTAAATAATTTCTTAACTTAGAGTCTCTTTGGAAAACACGTGCCATTTTTTTAATGTGTATTAACATAAGAAGGTAGCTCAAAACTTACCTCATTATAAAGAAAACAATTTTTACAGTGGGCCCTGTAAAGTTAAATTTGTTATTATCTAGCAATGAAACCTGTCTTTGAAGACAAAGGCTGAGGAATGTAACCATATTATTGTTGTTACACAACTTTTGTTTTGTTAATGACAGAAGAAAGGTAGCAATTACAATAAACTTTGTCAAGGTCTGCAATTTCATTTATGTAAACTAAGCAATTAAAAACTTTCTTCTTAGAAGAAAATGGTAAAGCCTAGGTTTATCAGAATATAAAGAATTTGGCAGGTTCAAGGAAACCTCTAATTTACTTTAAAAACATAGGAATCATTTTCTCTCTATTCTGATATTGTACAAAGCACAGCAGTATCCCAGGTACTAAACCACAAAGTGTTGTTAAAAGAGCACAAGAGAACAGACAAAAGAGAATAATCCATAAAGGTCAAGAAAACCAATAAGGATTGATTACTCCTTTCTTACTCTGTAACACATCGATTATTAGAGATGGACCAGTCCACACTGACCTCCAGCTTCTCATCCAGTTCCCCTTTGCAGGTCACCCACAGCCCCAGAACATCCTAAAGGGTGTACCTAAAGCCCCCACCACCGACAACGATGGCAAAAGCAACTGCATCAGCAGATGAAAACAGAGGTGTGGTTACCAGTGTGCAGTTTGTACAGTGCCAGGGGTCATGCTGGGGTAACACACACCAGCCAAAAGAAGTGCCAAAGCATAAGGTAGAAGTAAAGAGCAGTCCAGCTAGAGGATCTCAGCTTGGTCTAGCACCACTAGCTTTTTCTTCAGTGCTTACAAAAGTCATGGAGAGTCTGTTCCACAGCTGTGTGGCTTGTTGCAGATTTTTACCTGTCCTGCAGGTACAACAGTCAGAAACTTCTAGAGACACTTCACTCCATTGCTGTAATGTCTCTTGAACATCAATCAGGAAGAAATTCTCTACGTTGCCTTCAGGACTGGCTCATTGTTTCAGCTTTGACTAACACAGTAAAGTTTGGTCAACTGATCATCCCAGATGAACTGATGATAAGAAATAAATAACTATCAGTAATTTACTTGCACCCAGGCAAGTAATTTTTACAGATGTAATTTAACTCCATATCAAAGCATAGAAGTTTATTGTAAAAATCTGTAATAATACAGTATTTTTGTCATTAAATCCTGTGTGTAGTTTGAACACTGCCTAGTTCATACAGATTAATGCTTATGGTACACTTTGCTAAAAAATAATAATCACAACTTTACAGCTACTATAAATGCTTAGAAAGGAGAAGTGAAATTATCAGAATTTTTTCATCACAGATGCAGTCATAACTAAAACAGAAAAAAAATGTGCCAAGTGGAAGAAGTGGTCACTTGTACCTTTCAGAACCAAAGAAATCTAAAAACTATACAAAGTTGTGAGACTATCAGTCACCTTGCAAATGCTATGGACTATAACCAGATCATCCTATCACAGGCATTACTGCTGTTATCATCATAATTTTTTGCACTGTTGCAATAGAACAGTTTCATCTGAGCAGATAAGGCACTAACATTTAATGTTTAAAGACTCACACTTCAAAGATTAATAAGAAGTTCACATGTACTAGAAAAGCAGTGTAATTTAAGGCTATTACAATATCTTCAATGAAGCAATAAGTAATTTCTTTAGCCATCCTTTAGATGTTCCACCAAACTGCTGGGCTGTCATCAAACTATCTGATTTGAAAACATATCTCAGTCTAAATAGCTTGGAAGTTCGTGAAAAATAAAATCTTGAATTTCCTTTCATTCTCATTCAGTATTTGGCCTCCTCTTCAGCTTAATCCAGATGCCCTTAGTTGGACGAAGAATCAGTTCTCCAGCTATTCCAAGCTCTTCTGGCTTTTGACATGAGTCCACCCAAAAGCGCCGCAGGATGAGGGCTAGAAGAGCTTTCTCCTCCATTTGAGCGAAGCGCTGACCTATGAAAAAAAAAAAGTTATTATCAGGTTGCATTAAGAGCTGCTGCATTTGCATGCTCACAGTGATACCCCAGAAACACAAGACAGCAGGGACTGTGCATCTGCCTCAAGAACAGAACTGGCTTTAGGCCAAAATCAAAGTCATACGGATACTCCTGAAAGTAGCACTTTTCTCTGCATAACAACTCTGGCCTTCCTGGGACAATCCCTAGCACATTCTCCCTCCCATAGTACATAGAACTCAAACAGCAAAGAGAAAACAGTCAACGCCTTACATAGAACTGATACAAAACACAGGGGGGAATGAATGACAGACCACAGCAGGAGAAGATGCAGCATAGGGACTGCACAGAAAGACAAATCCCATTGCTCCATATATGCAGAGAGGAGCACAGGAGACACAACTGCAACAGAACAACAGAAGGACCTTCCTTCAAAGGACACTAAGCATCATACACAGTGATAATTTGCTAGCACAGAGGGCAAAGTTCAGTTTACATTTCAGAGAAAGGTGAAGGAGGAAAAGGAAGAACAGAGAAATATGAGGGAAACCAAACCAAGTGTCACAATCCAGACAGTTCATTCAAACTGATCTCAATATGGAAACAGGACAAAAACCCCAGAGCTCAAAACTTTTCCTGTGCTCCCCTCTGTATAATGGGCCCAGATGGATGTCTGTACACATTGTCCTGATTTTGACTGGGATAGAGTTAATTGTCTTCCTAGTAGCTCATACAGTGCTGGTGTTTGGATTTGGTGTGAGAATGATGTTGATAATAGACTCATGTTTTAGTCGTTGCTAATCTAGAACTTATGCTAAATTAAGGGTTTTCCAGTTTTGCATCCTGTACCAGTGAGGAGGTGGACAAGAAGCTGGGAGGGAGCATGGCCAGGACAGCTGACCTGAATGAGCTAAAGGGACATTCCATACAATAGAATGTCATGCTCAGTATATAAACTGAGGGGGGCTGGGGGGTGGAGCTGGTCAGGGGAACAACAACGGTGTCAGAAAGAGGGAAAGAATACCTCAGTTGCAGACTACATGTTTAGGACACGAGATAATGAACTAGACAGATTAGATGTTTCCAGAGCAAAACAAGTTCAGGACATCTGCTTTCTCTTGCTCTGTCTTGCTGATGCTAAGGATCAGAAATTTGGAAGCAATCTTGTCCTAACACAGGAGCCCATTAACGTTCTGCCATACTGCAAAGGTAGTAAGGACAAAACATCAGCATGATAGACACTGGATCCCAGGAAGAAAGGAAATTCTTGGGAAGAAAGAAAATATGGCAGCTCAAGGATCAGGCTTGCAGGGGAGAGAGCACCCTGAATTCAGGGAGAACAGAGGAGGGAGAAGGGGGGGACACAAGCAGCAGGCACATCAAGACTTAATTTCTCATACGCTCACTGCTGCCACAGTTACCACACCAAAAGTAGCACCATCACATTACAAGGCCCTCCTCTTCAGCCACCTACCAATGCAGTTCCTGGGACCAGCTGAGAAGGGCACATAAGCATATGGGTGCCTTCCCTTACAATTTTCAGGCAGGAATCGCTCTGGCCTGAACTCCTCCGGGTCAGGGAAGATGTTGGGGTCTCTGTGCAGGGCGTAAGTTACAACAACAACGTTTGCGCCTTTTGGTACCTGATATCCTCCTAAAGAGAAAAGGGAAAGGTAGAAGAAGGGTCAAAACAACACAAATAAGTGACTTTCTATATCCAACAGCACAATAAAGAAAATAAAATAATGCTACGTTTTACTTGGAAAATGCCTCCACTGAGAAGATGCTAGCAGAATAGGAAGTGGTAAATGCAGAACACTACTTACTAATAAAGCAATTCTCTCTCAAGACACGGCCAAAGAGCGGAACTGAAGGGAAGAGCCGAAGGGCTTCTTTCACAACACACTCAAGATATTGAAGCTTCTTCAAATCATCCATTGTGACAGGACGCTCAGTGTTGCCTGTCAAAAAACAGATAGGGGAATGAGCAAAACCTAAACTCTTCATTTTTAGTTAAACTCATCCCAGCTCCTCCCAGGAACGCTCATCACGCACCAAGGAGATGCTTCACATCTCCTTCACATAGGAGTAGACGCTACACATACATTGAACATGCATGCCTTGCCACAAAGACAAAGTTGGCTGTACTCTCCTACAGACCTTCCAGCACCCATTCCAACCACCTCTAGCTATTGAAAGCTCCAGAAGGACCACAAAGCATGTTCCTACCTCCTCTTCTACATCTAGGCTTATAATATACCACATCCCCTTTCACAAACGCAACCACCACCACAACCCCAATGCAGGAGGAATGGAAACATACCAAATACCTCATCCAGTTCCCTGTGAACCTTCTTCTGGGCTTCAGGATTACATCCAAGTAAGTACAGGGACCAGTTCATAGCAGCTGCTGTTGTATCATGGCCCTAGAGGTCCAGATTTACAAACACATTCACTTCAACACTATTCCTGTGCACAGGTAGGCTTCATAAGTACTTAGGTATGCAGGCAGTATGGAAAGTGAGACTTCTTATTCCCATAACCACAAGAAAAACAAAATTCAAGAGGGACAAATTCTATCCAACATGCTGATTATCAGGTTATAAGATGACCCATGATTCTATCAGATGCCTGAAAACTGTCCAAAAGGGAAAAGCATTGAAATAACCCAAGCAAACATCCCTATCCTCTGCCTCCCAGAAACTTCATGAACTACCAGTATCTACACGATGAAACTGATGTATATTGATCTTTTTGGTTACTTTCTAGTCAGCAACATAACATCTGGGGGGCCAACAACTACCACAGGAGAGATAGAATGAACACAATCTGTAACCTTTACAAAACTATCCCAAAAAAGGGTACAAAAACTATCCCAAAAAAGGGTACAAAAACTATCCAAAAAAGGGGTCTAACGAGACATAGTAGAATGGCCATAGGAAATCAAGAAGTATTCCCTCCTATGGAAAGGGGATCAGCTACTACAGTTCTTGGCATCACAGAAAAACTTGGAAAGGAAACAAAGGGAAGAGAAACAAAAAAGAGAGAGGAACAGAAAAGGGAAAAATTGACAAAGGGTTTTGCTACTAAAAGAGGTGCACTTGTGAAGTTCAGGATGCTGCGCCTCTTCAGAATCTATCTGTGGAGCAGTACAAGAATGCTAAGACAGGAAGAGTTTCCCCAGGTTACAACAGCAGTAACATGACTCTGAATTAAGCTCTTCAGAGATAGAATTCAGGTCCAACTAACGGAGTAGTGTGGAAACCCTGTGAAAGTCTTGTTTAGATCCTTCATTGGACAAGTAACCAGACATGAGACGACAGTACCAATGCATAGTTGCTGACAGAACCAGGAGGTTACAGTCAAAGTGGCAAGGGAAAAAACGTGATGAGAGCTGACAAAATGCAAGCCAAAACACTAAAACCATTCAGAGCTCTCTTTAGCATTAATGAGGTTTGCAACAGGAGCCAAGACCCCATGGCCCATGTCAGCCATTAAGCTCTTATTACTCACCTGCTTTCATGAGTAGAGCCTGCTCACACAGGCAGGGCCTACCACACGTATTGCCCAACATTTTGCCAGTACACACAGTTCTGGATCAAATGTTTCTATCCCTCAGTAGTTTTGGTCCTACAGATACTTCCTCTTAGGCTTCCAGGGCTAGAATAACTTTATACTAGAAGCAATCTCCTGAACTAAGAAGAGTCACTACATGCAAACGGTGAATCTCAGGTTCCAGAAAAAAAAACAAACCACAAACAAAACAAAGCAAATCAACAACCAATGTGTTCTTTGTGTACCTCAAACATGAAAGTATCCACTTCCTCCCGAATGTCCCTGTAGCTCAGTTTGTTCCCTTCATCATCTGTTGCACTCAGCAGCAAGTCCAAGAAAGCTTTTCTCTTTTTGGAGCCACTTTCTTCATAGTTGCCATCAGTATTACATTTTGTTTGCTTGGTGTTTTCAAGTTCTGCAGCTTTTTCAGCAATGACCTGAGATTAGGACCATTGTATTAGATACAATGGACGAAGCATGTGTGCACATTCTACATCACACAGGTTTGTCCCAGCATATGAAAATAACAGCATCCATCTGTAGCAGTCTGCATGAGCTGGTTAGCATAGCTCTCAGCATTAGCTCATGAACTTTGACTTTTCTATTAGTAGGTGAAATATGACCAATTCATTCATTCAGGGAGTTCCTCAGCACAGAGATGCATAGCAAGGGGGCTGAACCTCACCCCATTTGGAAACTCTCTACTGAGTGCAAGACTTTGCTCCAACAACTAGAATGTACCATTAAAAAAAAAAAAAAAAAAAAAAAAAAAAAGCAAAAAAAAAAAAACATAGAATCTATACTGTATCTGTAAAATCGTGAAGGATCTTGAGGTTCCTCTTATGCTCTCTTCCTGCCTTGAACAGCATATACACAGGATCAGGCCAAAACCAAGGGCTCTTCTGTCGCTCATGAATTAGATCACTCATCCTAGGGGCACAACATCTACATTAGGTAACATTTATTGACAAAAAGTAAATTTACAGCACACTTTCAAGAAACAAAAAAAGATTCTACTTCATCAATGAATACACTTAACATATTGCACAGGTTTAAACACATGTGTCTGAAAGAAAAGCTGTTCATATTTGTCTCCTGATCATAAACCATCTCAAAATTCCTGTAACCTATCCCAGCATCACCATATTTATATCTTTAAGCCCTGAGCTCTGAGAAGGAGAATATACTCTCATTTAGTGGGAACCCTCTTGAAACAACTATATAAAGTCATCCAGTCCAATCTCACTCCACATCAGTAAAGCACTGACCATGCTGAAAAGATATGCACAACCTGAAAATACTACTTGTGTAAGGACTTCAAAGTATCTGCTCCATGACATCAAATGGCCAACTCAAAGTAGTACGTTCCTCTCTGACTGCCTAGATACCACATATGCCAGACAGCACATGAAAAGTATTTGAAATAGAAATTACAAGGCCTCAGATACCGCCAAAAACAACTGCAGTATACCTGGAAGGGCTGATTTCATTGCTATTGAGCCCTTGCACATGTTTTTGGCTGCAGAAAGACTTTGAGGGGTAATCATTACATTTAGACCAACTTTAGGCCAGCTCACTACTGTCTGGGAACCAACGACAATCAAACACTCTAATTCCAACCCTTTTTGATACCACGCCTGTCTCAATAAGCCTCATAGGCTAGAGGTCAGATGCCACAAGCAGCTAGACGTCATCCATGCTGACACACCAGTGTGGTAGGAATACAGACCATGCTTTTCTTAGTCCACTGGACAGTCACATACAATTTGAATGGTGTAAATACTGCCATGAACTGCAGAGCAGCAGTGCCTCAGCTTTAACACACTGTCTGAACCAGCATCTTCCCAATTCTGCCAGTTATACTGATGTGAAACTTTACAGCTCCACCTTTTGTTTTTTAACCTCCTGTACCAATGGGTTAATGGAATGGCCGCTTACACCTCTACAAAGCCCCAACCTCCCCTTGCATATACCCATACCAGAAAATGCATCAAAATCTGCAGAAGTTTTTCCTGCCTTTCTACCCCCATCTATGACCCCCTGGCCCTCTTTCCTGGCTCACAGCAGAAGAACTCCTGACACCAGCAGCATCAACTCCAGTCCAACTACAAAGCAGCCAAGGAAAATGTCTACTTACCTGTAGACAGCACGAACATACTCAGAATCCTTATTCTCCTGAGCACACACATTCTTGCCCATCGCTGTTTCTAGGAGGAGGAAATCATCACCAGTTCATGAGTGCGAAGTAAAAATATGGCATCCCTATACACAACAGCTTTCCACTGCTCCCAGCTTTTGACTGTCACCACACCATCCTTTCAGCAGGTAGATACACAAATCCCTTTCCAGATAATGAGCTTGCTTTACATTTTTATACTCAGAAGTCTTCTCCTCAACACAACCTCCCTTCAGGCTGCTACCTCTGCCACTCCCATCCCACAAACTCATCTGCTCAGATGCACACAAGACACCCCAGGAGAAAGAATGGTCTTGGAAGGATGGGAATGTATTCCCACAATAAGCAGGGTTGTTCCTCTTCAACTGTCTGCTCACACAACATGCACAGCTCTACCCATGAGCTTCTACATCATTCACAGCCCTGCCACAAAACTCAAGAGGACTCACCACAGATGATATCAAGGGCACACAGAGTGATGTCTAGAAAGACATCAAATGGTTCCTTGTCAACATGCTTCTCAAGTTTCTCCACCAAAATCCTTCCTTGTTCATTCATAACATCTAGAAAGTCAGCTAAGATTGTGAAGTGGAATGTGGGAGTTATCATCTTCCTCCGCGATCGCCACTTGTCTCCGGTGCTGTAAAATTAACAGGGAAAAGGAAAGGGTTAAAAATTCCAAGTCAAAAATAAAACTTTCACCATCACAGGAAGCACACAGTAAAAACTGCAGCCTTGAACACCTTCACAGATGGACACACTGTAGATGACTCTTCAAGTTGTCCATTTCTTGCTCCAGCTTGTTCCAAAGCATAAGCCACTATTTCTATAGTTACCCTCAATGAAAGAAGATGCCAACAGGCCTTCAGGCAATACAGCCTCCTGGCTGGTCAGTGCACAGGCTCAGAAGGATCAAGCAGCACCCATCTACAGGACAAATCAACTATTCAGCATCAAGGTCTCAAGTCATCACATTGTCTCTCTGAATCACCACTCATGCTTGCCTTCAACCACTGACTAGGAAACAAGGATTGCAGAGTACAGTCCACTGACATTACACAAATTACTGTTTCAAGAGCAACCAAGACCATCACAAGGATTAAGACTTCTACAGCTATCATCTACATTGCCATCCAGCAATACACACAGCATTTCTGCTACCAAGCCCTCTTCCTATCAGATATTTTGTAAATTTCAAAAAGGCAGAAATGCATCTGCATTTCACTATACCTTGTCAGAAGTCCAGTGCCCAGCCACGGGTGCAGGAATTTGTACAGGTATGATTTTTCTATGTGTTTCGAACTGTTCAGAATAGCCTGTCAAAAAAATGAAAGGAGAGGAAAAACATCACTTGTTAGGTGGAGAGATTTTTTTTTTTTAAGCTCAGATCACTTCATACAACCTGAGTTCCTCTACAAAAATGCCGCAAGCCTCAGTAAAATGCACAATCTTTCAGTACAAGCTGGTACACTGAGGAAACAATGAGTTCATACCCTCAAGTCTTTCAGTAAATATCCAAATATCAAAAAACAATTAAATACTCAAAAATTATCACTCTCACTCCTCTTATCTCCCCCCCCCTACCCCCCCCCCCAAAAAAAAAAAAGAAAAAAATTGTGTTAAAGTCACAGATAAAGCTGAGAGAAAATCCTTTGGTTTCCAGCCTTAACCAAATTCACAAGTACCATCTCTTCAATAAACACTCCAACAAAGAAACAATTCTGTGTTTCCAGTTCAAGGACAATCACTGTCAGTAGCAAAATGAACAACTACGTTTCATGGCAACAAGACAAACCCACCAAGTTATAATACAGAAGTCAGACACAAGCATCACAACCTTCATTTCATAAAGTCCTATCAGTATTTCAGTGGTGCTATCTTCCCTGCTGTCTGCTTGTCCATTCTGACCTTGGGAGCAGAAGCTCTCACACATGTGGAAACAAAGTTAAAGGAGACGCCTCTCTGCATAAAACGTACAGAGTCAGTGCTTTCATTTACAGGCCATCTTATTTCCTTTTTTCCAAGATGAGGCTGTTTATATTCTTCCACTTTTAGCTTTTCTTTAGCACTGAGTCAGAGGACAATCTCATGCAAAATCAGTCCCACCCCTTTTTTGCAACAATTACATTGAAAGAATAGAACCCGTCGGGTTGGACGCTGCTTTGCTTGACAGTAGAACAGACAGGAGACAAGCACACTCACCTCCACACTGTCAGGGTGATACAAAACTATGAAAGGCAATGGTCCTACCCAAAGTTTGAGCAATGGCCAACTCCTGAACTCTTCAACATAAAATTGTAGTTGTTTAAAAAAACCTGGAATGCAAAAGGCAGATTAGATTTATTTTTAAAAGGATTTTGCTGAATAAGCAGGACCTCTGTAATGACCTCTTTTTCACCCTATGCTGTAGTTTTACCTTGCTACTATGACCAAGCAGCATAATTTGCACCTAGCTATTTAGCTGTACTAAAGGAGCATTTCTTTATGGCTCCCCTCTCGAAGGCACTCTATTCTAGACACACCTCTCCTAGCTGTAAATAAGGCAGCTTGATTTAAGTAGTCCCAAAGCACTGCAACATGGGCCTTTTGTACTGCAATGCTCTTTGTAACAATTAGAGACAAATCAAACTTTTGGCTTATCTGACACTAACCAAAGTGCTATATCAAGACACTTCCTTCTCAAATACAGCATCAGGTCTTTTCCCATCTGACACGTCACTGACAGGTACTACATCTGTGGTACACATATAAGCAAAGTCATGCACGGTCATGTCAGAACACTGCACAGGAACCAGTATCACTTGAAATGTCTAGTTTCTGATAGCTGGACTCCTGAAGAAAATCTTTGGATTCTGTACACTATTACTGTTTGTCTGCAAACAAATTACTTTTTACTCCAACATGCCTGAATCCTCTCTCACAGCCCTAAACATCAGTGATGGCTTGCAATTGTTACAGAGGCTTTTTACAGCCGGCTGCTCCAGGATTAAACTCCACTCTTGTCCTTTTAGAAACCTTACTGAAGGGTGACTGATTACAGGGCCACTGTGGATCTGGCAATCCAGATGTTCCCATTCTAAGGGCACAAAGACTCACAGAATCATTTATGCCATGGACCACTTGAGAGATACTACTATTGTCCAGCTGCCTGTTGGACCTCATACCAGTGAGCTCAGAAATCCAGTCAATTCTCCACCCATGTTATTATTCATTTACCAAGTCTACATCTTGTCAGTTTAGCTATACAGAAAGCATGGGAGATGGTATCAAAGACTGATCCAAATTAAGAACCATGTACTGCTCTTCCCTTGCTCACAGATCCAGCTACTTCATCACAGAGGGCAATTTTAGAGGAGGTGGTCACTATCAGGATGCTCAAGGATTAAATATGCCTTTGTCTTTTCAGAAAATGGATTAGCAATAAATGACTCCCTCCAAGGCCTCTGCAGCATCAAACATTCAAAGGTCCCCAAATCAAACGAAAGAAAAGGAAAAAACCCCATAGTTTCATAACAGATACCCAAATGCAGCATTCCCTAGTCTTAGTCAAAGACACATTAGTGCTCTCTAAAGCACCTGGAAAAAAAGAAGGTACCATTGAGCAATACAGGAACAGAAAGGTTTGCTTTGGAGGGATGTACAGCAAATATTCTACAAGCTCTTTTACATCTAATGCAGAAATGTAAGACACAGCTAATTCTGAAAATGACTCAGCACACTAAAGTCCCTGGCACATGCTCACTTGGGGGAAGATTGTTTAAAGAAGTATTTTTCCTTCGCAAGCTAAAAGGTTTGTTTGGATCACAGCTAACAGTCATGGGAATACAGTTCTCCCTGTTGTGAAACTACTTCCTGAGAGAACACCCAGCATGTCTCTCTGTCGCAAAAACACTCCACCACCATCCATGCTCCGCCTCATCAACAACTGGAAATGGGTCTGAGTCCAGCATCAGCATCTGGAAGCCACTGTCAGATTGAATCTCCAGTGAATCTTTGACTGATAATAAACTCACAGTTCTGCAGGTCCTCTCCTTTCCCCTTCACCAGCCACTTCTCACATAATTCCCCTTTGCAGGTTGCCCACAGCCACAGGGAGACCTAAAGGTGATGGCACACCTCCCCCCAGCCAGGCATAGCTCGATCACCCAAGCACCTCTTCAGCACTGGCTCCTCCAGCAAAGCCCCACCAAGAGCAGGGCCCTCACAGCTGGGCTATGGCATGACGTGAGCTGCCCTTACCTCTTCCTTCCCGGTTAAAGAGTGGAGCGTTTCCCAGCAAAGGAAAGCAGGGGCTGACACCCGGGATCGGCTTCATCACCCACCATTGCCTCCAGTAATCCAGCAGGGAGGGCAGGGAGCACACAATCACAAATGCCAACAGCAGAGTGATGACCCCAGCCCCAAAGTGCGGCAGCTGGAGTCCCCCTGTGGCTCCCTGCATGACCTCCATCGCCATCTCCCAGCCTCCTCCTTGGAGCCTTGATCCCTACACTGCCCGTACCCGGCTCTGCCTGTACCCGCCGCAGCCAGCCCAGTGAGCAGGGACCTGGGCCACAAAAGCTGGAGGCGGAGCTGTCAGACGGCCCAAGTCACAGCTTCCTGCCACGAAAATAAACAAAGATATAAAAAACACAAGCCGAGAGGCTGCCTGCAAGCACTTCCTGATGCAGGGCAGCCAAAGGGAACAGTGCTGTTTCCCTGCCTTCACTTTGCTCCTCTGAGTGAAGAGCAATGAAGTTCTTCAGAGGCCTGTGCAATGCCTCAGAAGGAAAAAACAAAAACTGGTGTCAGGAGAAATAAGGCCTTTTTGCTGATTTGAGAAGGATGGGGTTTCTCAACATAGTTTTTTCCCATCTATTTTCAGGTGCTCAGGGAACACCATTTTGCCATACAGTGCTCCAGCACTCTCCAACATGATGCCTGAAAGGTTTCAAGTGCTTTATATGGGAAGTACCTTTCTTCAGCTGGGTTGATGGTTTCAAGGGGTTACACAAACCAGAGCCCATACGACTTACGGTCAAGAGCAGCACTGCAAAGCACACAGATGCTTCTTGGCTCAAATGGCCTTTACTGATCTCCCTGCTGAACCCTCAGTCACAGGCTAAACAGTGCCAGTAACATGACTGGCAGGACCAGCACCTGTGTCACAGCTTGCAAAGTGCTTAGGGAGAAGTGGTGCCATACCCACCACACACCCCCTATAACCCTTCCTGCTTCAGGAGGATCCAGGGTCTCTTTCAATGCTGCAGGGCTGTTGAGTGTCTGCTCCTCAAAGCCTCCAATGCTCAGAAAATTTGTGGTCAAAAACAAGTTTGGTGAAAAGACAGTATGGCTCACACCCAATATCCAAAACCTCACCCCCTGAAAATACCACAAAAACATCTCATAGCCACAGTCATGCTTCTCCGGTCCATTCTGTAACAAAATTGACTGCATCAGCCTTTTCAGTAAACCAATAAACAGCATGAGCAAAGCAACTAAGATAAGAAACACAGGAATGGCAAACAACCCTTGGCAGCAAAAGGGGGTAAATTTTGGCACTTTATTCCTGCAATCTCCCTGCAAACATTTTATCATAAATACTGACCGCATTTTTTTCTGCTGAGTAAACAGCTGGAAATGAACTTTGCTATTCTTGTTGTTATTTGTAATGGTTTGTGACAGAAAGCAGCAGATATGCATAAGGCAAGTTACATTAGCCATCAGTCCCCTCTTTTGTCCAGGTGACGTCTCAAGAGGGAAGCAAGAGTGCAGAATTAAGAGGCTCACCTTTTGTCTTTGTAACATGGAGATCAGCTGGGTAATTATACTCTCTTCTTCATAAAAATCCTTGTAGTTTGCTGCCTTCATCGAGCTGATAATTATATTAAGTGGTTGTGTTTCTTAGTTAAAAAACTGAGCTTCTAACTGCTGGTAACTCCTGCAGGAAAAAAACTTGAAAAACAGTGGAACAGTAAGTACAGGGTGAAAAGTCACAGGGAAAGCAACAGGGAACACAGCAGAACAACACTGCAAAATCCTGCCAGCAGCTGGCCATGGTGATGATGCTAATAAAAGGTGGCAGCTACACTGGAATGAGATCTAAAAGAAGGAAGAAATGAGAGGTCCAGCATTTCTGAAGCTAATTATGTCACTGAGACTTGCAATCATTACAAACCTTGGAGGATTTTCTGTAGGAGAGGAACTTTCTACCTGAGCTATTTGCTCAGTGTTGGATTTCAGCAGGCACTCCACCAGTTGGTGAATCTTGGCTTTTATAAATGCATGTAACAGTGCAAGTATGCTTTTACTCAGCCTCTCATTCAAGTGGAAGCCTATCTGCCCGTGCTGACAGAAGGCACGTATCCTGTCAGGCAACTACGTCAGCCCACAGGCACAAGGACAATGCAGGCTTCTTCTGGTCCCTACAATGCAGGTCTGGATTCTTTGATAAGGAAATCAATGAAATAATTACCAGAAAGATAAACAAAACCTCAAAGCAACACAAGGGTAAAATGGATCTGATAAAACAGAAGGACAGAAGGGAAGTACAAAACACACTCTGAAGAACTGTAGTGTGCTCTTTACACTAACCCTTTGCACCAGCCAAAACATACCTTACATTTTTGCCATCCCTTGCTAAACACAGCATCCACAAGAAGCAAGATTACCCAATTGCTAACTTAGCAATCACTACAATTAATTTGCAATTAGGAAGCCTTTTTGTTTGAAAGTTTCCCTCTTTCTCAACATACACGATTACAAGATGATTGTACTCTAACCTGAACTGAAAAAAAAAGTCAGTTTGCAGTCTACCACAGCCATCACCTGCACAAAGAAAAGATAACACAGCATGTCTCCATTTGAAAAAACACCACGAGTGCTGAACAGCTCAGAGATCTCCCTCAATCCTCAGATAGGAGTTTTAGGGCCTGATGCTGAACTTCATGCCACTGTAGCCCAAAAGCCAAGGCTTCAAATCTCAAAGCTTGAGGAAGACTCCAGCTTCAAATCCTACTGTGGATTCTCTTCCCTCACACCAGTAAAGTTGATTAACAGCATTTGAGAGTCAGAGACCACAGTTAAATTTTTCAGTGCCAGATTGATTGCTGTGATGCTTGCCTCAATCAAGCATACCATCATTATGGTTTCTGCAACCTGGTGTTCACTGTACAGCAACAAACACCCTGTCCCATAGCCATCATTTGGGCTCCTTCACTATGTGAAATTTTGTATGAATGAATTATTCCCAACAGAATACAAAAGTTTGCCTCCTCCAAGAAAGCACAGTCTTCCATGCCAGGTCATAACACGTCTTGCAACAAAGCAGGCCACCAGCCATCCCCCCAGAACACAGCCTACTGTTGTAAAGCAAATCTGATAATGTACCAACTATGTTGTCATGATGCCAAGTACACAATGTTGACATTAATGCTAAGTAGCTACCAAAGCATCACACCTATTTTTATTAATCTGTGTGTCAAGGAAAAAGCATAATCCCAAACTAGATGGCCACACCTCACCCCAAGGTCACAGGTATAGATTCTGCCCCACCGTTCTCTGGTTCCTCTAGATCCTACAGTGCCTCCTCCTCGCTAAACTAGCAAGTTTAAAGCAAGCATTTAGCAGCATGCCATACATTACATGAAGCAAGCCAGAGGTCATGAAGCATTCATAAAAAGGGCAGTTTATGATCAGGAGGAACTTGTGATGGTTGGTCACAGAAACACACACTATTGCGAATCTGCCCACCTGTACTCTTGCAACACGTCCAACATTTGCTCTGGGAAATTCACTGTCCTCATGCACCTGCATATAACACAGTCATAGCTCTACAACCTGAACTTCATGAAGTGCCAGATGATGGACTATTCTTCACTGTGTGATTCCCACTTCTGCCATTACAGAACCAAACTGGGACATATTCATCTTTTCATTTAGTCCACAACATATGATCTGGGCTGCCATGAAGTTCCACAAGATGGGAAGGGACACATTTTGCCATCGTTCCTCTACATTCTTGTCAATGTCTACATTGTACAGAAGGGAGCACTCACAAAAGCAAAAGTATATTTTGGGCACATCACTGAAGACAACTTAAGTGTGAGTTTTGAACATTGTATCATTTTTTACCTCAGATTTCTGAAGAAACTGCATCAAATTGACCTGCAACTGTATGAAACTGACATGCAACTCCAAAGCAAAAGCATTGTTTTCTCAGACACTATACCATAGTATTACCAGAGAGTAAACTTAGTGTAGCCAAAGAAGAAAAATACTAAGCCAGAGAAATAATTTATAAATGCTTTCATTTACTCAAAAGAATGAAATGCTTGATGACTATTTACAACAGACAGAAATTTGATTAACAGTACAGATATAAAACGTACATTAGAAACACTTTGCCTTGGATTACCAATCCTTGAACATTCATCAAAAGAAGTGAGAAGAATTGTTATTAATTTCCAAGTAGAAGAAAACAGTTCTATTCCTAACTGCACAATTTGGGTAACTCATTAAGTTTTTCTCCTCCACCCTTTACCCTTCACCCTTCAACAGCTCTTTGACCACATCTACTTGAACTGCTGGCTCTCTGATGGAGGGAAGAATCCCTGACTGTGAATGCACACAGTACTAATAGCCAAGAGCCTGATTAGGGCTGTGATCTCTGTACAGAATGCAATTCCAGTCCCCTCTCTGATCTTGCCATTTGGGTCCACGTAAAGAGGTATGAAATAATGCTTTTAACAATTAAGTACATCTTTTCATGTTACCATGATACCACAAACTCCTGTTTAAAAGTATAAATTCTATATATGACTGACATTTGGATAGACAAGAATATCATTAACACTGAGGAAACATGAAAAAGTGGGAACAGAACTTCATGGTCTAAACATAACTTACTTGCTTCTATAGATTAAATAACAATTCCCTAAGGAAAGATTGATTAAGAAAAAGGAGGAATGCCTGAGAAGAAAGTGCAGCAGCAGTGTCTTGACTCTGCAAACAGAGCTGACGCCTCAACCATTTATTTAATTTTGCCCTAACTCTTAATCTAACCTCTGGTCAGACAACTTTAGAAGGTGGCAATGCAGGCATCCTGAGGATTGCAAGGCTCATCAGAAAGCAGCATACTGCATATGTCCTCTTTTCCACAAGATACTAGCCAACAAATTTAGTGCTTCTGTCTTCCAGTGCAGGAGGTTTCTGCTTCTTCCTAAAATGGGTTATGAAGCAATCTGAAATCTCTTCCTTGAGGTTGGAGGATTTCTCTGAAAGGATCTGTAGTAATGCTGTGAGCCTAGAAAAGAAATAAAGCATTTTTTGCTAATTGCCGTAGAGTTACTTCCATCAGCCTGCTCAGATCAAAGTTTGCTAAACTGCCCTTATTCTTACATGACCTTTTATATAATTATGTCAATCATATAATTATTTAAACTCAAGGAACTTCCAAGAAAATAAAGGTTAGATACAAGCAGTCAAATACCTCAGGAACTAGCAAGTCAGCTTTATTGCAACAATGGAACTAAATAAGCCATTAAGAGGCTGCTCTCTTTTCAATGTTATAAATAGAAGACAGTTGCAAAACCAGTTTTGTTTTGTTTTACCTAAGAGAGCTTTATACTTGTGTTAAAAAAAGCACAATTCCAATTTTATTTCTCCTCAAATAGAAAGTTTACTAATCTGGTGAATTTATTTGGGGATAAAAGAAAATTTGTCATGAAACAGTATTTGTGTTGCTACTCTAGCAGCTGCAAAATATCTAGCCCCTGCACCACATACTCTTCACATCAATATAAGTATGCTGAAATATTTTTTTTAAAGAAAAAAGTTAAATGAGGGCGAATCCTTTTCCTTCCACACTGTAACAAAAAGAATCTTTGCAGGATTCCCAACTGTAAGTCAGGGCTAGCTCACACCAAGTGAGAAGAAACTTCAAAATCAAACTCAAAAGATCCTGCTAAGTACACCTGTTCCTCATTTATGCCAATATTGGTCCCCCTGAGCACTTTACTTCTTGACTGTACTATGGATTAATAAATTTTGTTGGCCTTTTGCCTTCCAAGTGACTCTTACTTTGCCTACCATTGAAAAATCCTTGTCCTGTCCCTCTGTGGTTAGCAAAATCCATGGGAGTCAGTGATCTCTTCTGAGGTGTGTCTATCTGTAAAGGAAAGACATACTATTAGGTAGTATGGTACGCTGAAATGCTACTGAAATGGTTCAATTACAGTTTTAATGGTCTAGTCCAGCAGAGACTAGATCATTAGGTTTCTCAAAGGAACCATCTGACGCATTAGACTTTAAAAGAGTATCTTCCTCATACACTAGTCCTGTTTTCCAAGGTCCTGCACCTTTCCAAAGCCTTTTAACATCCTCCTCTGTACAGGTAGCAAGAATCCCTGTACATCAAAAATCAGGAGATACCCAGTAAATGTGACCTTCTGGAGACTAACAGCGGACATGAAAGGGAGCTTCTTCACTTTTCCACGTCCCTACTTACATTGTAACATACCCTGAATGTATGAGTGGTGTTGGGCCTTGAAAATCGATCAATGGTAACAGTTCTTTCTCTGAGCGGCCGCTGCTCTGTACTGCCAGGCACTGCACTCGACACTCTACTATGAGCATATCGTCCTCGATGCTGACAGAATTAAAAGAGCATTAAGAGAATGCAGCAATTTAATTGGTCAAAATCATAATTTTTCCATTGCTATACAAAACAAAAAAAAACCCAACACAGAAAGAGAAAGGAAAAGTGTTTTCACTAACCAAAAGTACCGATTTAAATTTAAGTGCACTCATGTTTGCAAACAGATTTAAGACTGTTCCCTAATATTTGTCTATAATTTCCAAAGGCTTATATTAAAGTAATAATAATAGACTTTACATGTGTTTCAATTCAGAAGCAAAATATGAACATGCCAATTTACCTTTATTCTGGTGATTTATTACTTCCCTATCCTTCAAAAACAGGCCAGTATCATTAAGATTTATTTTTTCTTTCAGTATCCTTCTCCACATCAGGCAGCATAATTTTCTACTACTTATAACCTAATATTAGTGAGTAAAACACTGAAAAGAGCTATTTAAATCCAGATGTGTGTAAATGGAATGTTACTATCTGGTTGGTTGATTTTCTCTTTTTTTTTCTTTCTAAACCAGATTTTTCTGTTGTCAGAGGAAAGTCTTTCTACCATGACCTGTTTGTGACCTCAGGTTTTAAACTGGCTTCTCTTGCATTCATACGGTACCCCAGTGTAACACAGATTAGCAAATTAAGACCATGTACTAAATACAAACAAACAGAAACTGTAAAATTGCTCATTTCAACCACTGACATAGAGCAATTCATTTCCAAATAGCTTGAAGTTCTTCACCAGTACAAAAATGAAAACAACTTACAGAGTTCTGTTGCAATTGAGGTACTGAAAGATACTGTCCAATAGCCCCTGAGTTTATTGGTGGCAACTTGTTCCAGGTTGTAGATGCATGAGCAGAAGATAAACAATCAGAGCTGGCACCCCTGCAGAATTTCAACAATTAGGAAAATTCATATTAAAGACTTCTTCATTGAAATAATATGTAATTATTAAGTACATTCCTTTATAGAGGTCAGATACAGAAATTAACAACACCTAATATAGCAACAAAAAAATAAGACAAATGCTTCTCCTCAAAAAACATAGTTGTGCTTGCTTTCTTTTCCTCTCTGAACTCCAGAATCAGTAATAAATCTCAGGTTAGTTCTCACATATTTTGCAAAATCCTTCACTGGTGAAATTTCAGTAAAGTTCTGAAGAAAGCAAAAAATAAAATGAAAAAACTCACAATTTAGTCCCCCTAAGGATTTCATCACTGTACATATTAGGAGCTTTTGAGGAGAGTTGGTCAGAAGTGAGAGAAGGCAACCTATGATGGCTTGGTAGCTTCCTAGAAGATGCCAGCAGTACCCGAGATGATGAGAGAACACTGTTATCAGCAATTCTCCCCAATCTAGTATGCACTGAATTTGTAGCACTGGAGCTAATCCTATGCTGTTTGTCTTCTTGCTCATTCCTAGGGGAAAAGGAAGCAGAATGAGATAGGAATGAGGATGAAGAAGGAAAGGGAAAAAAAAAAAAAAAAGTAAAAGGATTTCTTAACAGAGTATCATTGCACCCTCTACAGATCATTGTCATATCTGTGATATACACTAAGGAGATGACTGCCTTCTTACTGCCTTTTTGTAATTACAAAACATCTTTTACATAGTAAGAATTATGTCACATTTTGAAAATGTCAATACTAACACCTACTGTATTTTTTCTACTGTGGCAATGTGTCTCTGTTGGAGTGGTTTTGCTTGAATTGTCATCACACCATTCAAATCACTACAGAAGCTGCTGGAGAAACGATGAACCTGGTAAAAGCAATAAATATGCATTAACCTTTACTTTTTTTGAAGGAAAACCTCAAAAAGTATGTAGCTAGGAGATATTTTAGTTGTTTCTTAGAAAAGTTGCTGTTAAGATGGTTCAGTAGAACTCTTCAGTAGTAGATGAGGCAAATATGTTGTTTTGCTTATTTTAAACAAATCCTGACAAACAAAACTCGGGTAGTTTGGTTACTGAACTGCAATTCAATTTGCAATACAAGTTTCAGCTGAAGCTGGAGTTCGATTCTCCAAGGTTTCTATTTTCCATCAGCACAGTCCAGCCCAAAGGCACAGAGCCTGGGCACTACTTACCTAACTAGCATTTTACTATTCTGTCTAAGGTTAGCAGAATAAAGATCATTTGACAGAAAGTTATTTTTACCTGTGAGGAAACAAAATGAGAACCAAAAGATATGCTTTGTGCTTCAGAGCCTCTGGAGAGAGGGACAATCCCAGCATCTGCCGCAAGACGAGTGACTGGCAAATGGGGCAGTTTTGCTGTAACAGCTTTCAGTTTTTCCACCTGTTTGTCACAATCTGCACAACAGCAAAAAAAAAAAACCCAAAACAAAAATGTAGAGGGAATAAGAGGTATTTCATATGTTTACCAGGCATCACTTGTTGGGATTCTAACAACACTAGACTTAACAGTAAATAAGGACTAAATAAGTTTCCATGATACTTAAAAATCTACCATAAATTATGTTTTTAAGAAACCTTTCCCTTTTTTTTGTGCTTTCTCTGACACTGACAAACTGGTCTATACAGGTAGAGTTGGGGGTGGGGGGGCTCTTTAAGAAAATACCACTAAGACTCTTGGAATCTTATTTTTAAATTCCCAAACATACATTTTTTTAAAAGCAGGAAAAAAGAAATAAACAGTCTATTGATCCTAACTTTGTCTGAGCGCAGCTAGACACAGTTTCATTTTGGGTATACCCTACCACTTTATTTCTATTATAAACCCAAGTTCTTTTACATGCCTAGTTTAAATACTTCAGTTAGCTATTTGTCTTAAGTTTATGCCCTTCATAAAGATAAAACGGCACACCTATCACAAAACTGCTAAGCTATCCCCCCTAAGCTATAGCACTGAGGTAACCTATCCACCTGTGGTGTGAAAAGCCCTTTTATATTTCAGTAACACCTGAAATATTAAGTTCTGGTGCTGTAAGTATTCCATGAAATCTTGCCATATCTTACTTAGTTGTACACTTCTATTTGAGGTTGAGTGTACCATACATCTGAGGTAATTTCCAAAATCCACCCCCAGGTATTTTTCTGTTACTGTCTTTTTACAATATATTGAAAGAAGAGCTGAGATTTGCCTCAGCCTCCAAAGACAATACATGCACACTAAATTTAACTATATTTCACTTCTAGTTAATTTTCCTAGCTTTTGCTTTTACTCACTACAGTCTGTTAGAATACGAAGTCATAAAATTACACGCATCACCATTTCTTCATCCTATATTAAACACACAAAACCTTGCACTGTCAGCAAGACTATGTCCCTTTAGCAATCTGATTACCTAAGGCTTCTTTTATTAACAAAGTTCAAACAATGAAGACTAGGAGACTTTGATTCCTAGGTTCCAGATTAAGAGCAGTGATAAAAACTTATTTTTAAACATGCTCTCCTGCAATTCAGCAGTTTCAGTCAGTATTTTTATTATAATTATTAAACATGTCTTGTACAGAACTCCCTGAAAATTAGTAGGAATGTTTTTATTTTAGGTGCACACACCCATGACTGTACTACCAATTATCTTAAAATAACCAGATTTCCTAAGCTTTATTTAAAGGGGATAAAAAAATTAAATATGAAAACATCACTTTCCTAAGTTAGATTAAATAAATAATGTATCTGAAAATACCAGATACCTGTAATACTAGTTTCCCAATTTTTTTTAATCAGTTCCTCCAACATTCCAATTACTTTGCTCCAGATACAGTCAAATACTTCAGAAGCCACAGCATCTGTGATACAGGCATTGGGAGAAACAGGGGGAATGCCACGCTTACTCCTCTTCTCAGCAAGACGCATGTTCTTTTGTTCCCAGTTTTCATCATCACTAATAAAGGAAGCAAATTCAAATTAATTCCCATGGTTTTTGACTTTTTCCCCTCCCCTCTTCCTAATATACTGAATGAACAGAAACATGCATATGGAAGAAAAAAACAGTCAGATATTGATGATAAAAAAATTCAAATTTAAACTACAGAGTACCTATGGGAACAGAACCAATTGGATTCATGTAATGATTCATTTTTCTTTTGCTTGCACATGAAAGATTTAAAAATCAAGTCAGGGCATTAAAACAGAAAGATATGCAGCTCTAGAAGAACAGCTTTTTATGTGGTACTTAGTCTTTTGAGACTAAATCCTATGTTTTTTACTGTAACATAAGGGAGCTATTGTCTGTTGCATTTGGCAGGAGGACTATCACATAGAACATTTCTTTTTTATCGTGTCCTGTGTACCTGTAAGCATCTGCAACACTCCACCACTGATCAAAGAAACAACTGTAAAGGATTTCTGCAGCCTGACAAGAACAGCAGAGCCCATAGCCTTACACTCACCTCCTTCCTTTCTACTTCTGTGTATGTGTGACACACGTTTTTAATTGCCCCCCGACCCCACCTAGGGAAGCACAGTGAAGCAACACTTCCTAACTTGGTCTTCTAGTACACCTCTCAGGAAGAAAGTTTTAACCTTTTTCTTTTTTTAATGTTATCACATTTCTTTCTGAAGAAATGCAATTTTATTTTTTGCGATTACAAGGATGGTCCCAAATTCATATTGGTTTCTACTATCTCCCTTTCTCTTGTCAGTCGCTTCTTCCTTGAACCAGACTACAAACTTCTTAACTATAACTGAGGTTTGGCCAAAAGGTGCAACTCACAAAATGACCAAGCTATTGTTGTAGGTTTTGTAACACCTAACATTTTAGTTATGGAGATCAAGATACTTCAGAAGGAAACAAGAAACAGCATGTCAAGGAGGCACAAATAAGAGAAACACACCTTCAGACAAGTCTCTCTTCCAAATTAAGTTTGCTTACTTGAAAAAAAAAAAAAAAAAAAAAAAAAAAAGAATCCTAAGAGGATTCTTAAACCCAAACCCTTTCCAAAATGGCATCCACCTTTTCTTTCAAACAGAGGAATGAAAGGTGCTCAGTCTGGTTCCTCATTTTTTCAGAGTAACCACGTGTTTCTCCTCAAAGTGCATCAACCTTTCACCAAAATGCTATGCTTTGTGCCCCACTAGTCCTCTCATAAAGATCTTTTAGAAAACAGCACATTATTGTCTTTCATCCACCCAGAAGCCTCGTTGCTGGAACATTCAACTAGGTCATTTGAAACCGAGGTTGCACTGTCAAGAAGAGAGTTGCATGACTCCTGGCACTCACAAGAGTGCTCTAAATGTAGGCTGTATCCTGCATTTCTCCACACAAAGCTGTTATACACTGGACAGAAAGAATTTAAGATTCATTAGGGCAGGAAACAAGAACACAGACTCACAGAATCGTTTAGGTCAGAAGAGACGTTTAAGATCACCAAGTCCAACTATTAACCTAATCCTACCAAGTCCACTGCTAAATCCCTAAGCACTGCATCTACACAACTGTTAAACATGCCTAGGGATGTCAATTCAAGCACTTCCTTGGACAGCCTTTTCCAGTGCTTGATAACCCTTTCAGTGAAGAGAATTTTCCCATCGCACATAAACCTCTCCTGGCACAACTTGAAGCCATTTCCTCTTGTCCTATCACTTGTTACTTGTGAGAAGAGACTGGCACCAGCCTCTCTACAACTTTCTTTCAGGAGGTTCTTTTCACTGTCTACATACAATGTAATGACCCTAAACAACCTGGTGGTCAAGGCACTCACTTGAGGAGAAAAGATTCCTTCATTCTACACCTTGTCTCAAAATTAAATATTCATTATATTGAATCTCCACACACAAAACACCTCCAAACAACTAGTGGTTAAGACACACTCCTCTAACATTGGAAATAGGAGTTTTGAACCACTAGGAAGCCAACATATCCAATCTTTCACATACCCAGAGAGTGCTCTGATCACTGTGCTACTGAGTACAGGGACAAAAGGAACTTTCTTTTACAGAAAAGAAACACAGTTTATGAACCATGACGGCGTTCAATGATAATGTTTCATTATGTTCTTAAAAAATACATGTATCTGTTATTTACAGCTCCTTGTTGTCAAAGGCAAGATATTCTTCTATTTTCCCATCCACATCATAGATTTCTTCTTCCAGGAATGAATACATGGATGACTCAGAGGAAGAAATCCTAGTGGAACTTGAATCTAGTGATTTATGTATTGGAGATGATGTTGGAATCAGTTTAGAGCCCGAAATGCAGAGCCTGAAAAAATATCAACAAAATGTGAGTTAAATATTCAAAGAAAGAAGGGCATGTATATTTAATTATAATGAAATTTTTCAGTAATATTTGTACATATTTCTGAAGAGGGAAAACCAAAACGGAAGTGTAAAAAAATTAACATACTCTTTTGTATTACTAGTACATTCACAGAGTCCAGGTAAAGACTTAGTATCCACGCAGGTATCACTTCTGCTCTGAAAATGCTGAAAGCCTTCATCCTTTGGCAACAGGAGTTGCTTTCCTAGAACCCTAAACAAAAAGGGGAGAGTGAGCAATATTGTAGATGGAAATCTACTCCATATGCAAATATCAAGGATACAAACACATGCAAACAGTAGGCAATACAAAAGGATGCCTTACACTAGCTTTGAAAAATCAATTCATGGAGGGACCAAAGCCTACATTAACACTGCCTAGTATTTAAGTTATTAAAAGTAAAGATGATTTATACAAGATGAGATTCTAGCTTATAATTTTAAAGATCAAACAGTCAAGCTTGACAGATTGTTCTACAGGCAGATAAATGGCACATTCTTATCAAAACTTCCTAAGAAACACTTAAAAATGGGTGCAGAACACAACATCTGCTATGACTTATCCAATTCCAGTATCCATCAATGCAAGCATAAATCCTAATCCAAAATGTTAACATGAATAATTAAGGCTAGAATTAATGTTCAGAAAATGCACAAGCTCCAACATCCATAACATACAGTGGCAGAGAGAAAAGGTAAAAGCAACTCTACTTAAATGTACACAAAATCAGTCTATAAAATACTTTCTGAACACAATATAGGAAAATAATAATCACTGCTTTCTGAACTGTTTTCACTAGAATTCACAAGGTATCTTGAAGGAATTAACCAGTCACATCTGTAGCACAAGCAGCAATGCTCAGACTCACCTGAACACATTTTCTCAAGACTACTTTTTACAAATAGTCTTTTTACCTTTTTATTGCTTATAGCTTCATGTGGCATAAAGTGCTGTTCTGTGAAAAGTATAAAGCAATAAGCCTTTTTAATTTTTTATTTTGTAAGCCAAGAACAAAAGGCTTGCTCTGTAAATACATCTGATATTTCTCTTATTGGTAACAGTTCTCAAGTGTTTTTATTCTCACATGCTGAGCAAAGTATTCATGTATCAACACAGCTGAAAAAAGGACAGCCAGTGAACTCTTTGAAGCACAGCTCTCAGAAGTAAATCTGGTATCCCAGAAGCTATTCTGAGTTTTGAGGCTTCAGCTCAAGAATGAAAAATCTTTTTTTTTCTCTTTTTAAATCACAGGATGTACCACATCCCTTAGTACCAACTGACATAGAGCTCCCAGATTTCTTCAGTTTGCTTTCAACCCTCTTGGACTTGGTGGCTATTGCCAGTAGCAGATTTTTAAAAACAAACAAAAAAAACCTAACAGCTTAGGTGCAGGTAATCACTTACTTTAAAAAAATTTCTATTTAGTGAAAATACTCCGAGAAATATAATGAAATTACTTCAATATTTTGAACTAGTTACACAGCACAGAAACCTGTCTCCATTTTATGCATGTTCTATTAATTTTTACAGTATCTAAAAAAGGCAAAGCATCTTGCTCCTGACAAGGTATGACAAGCTTTTTTAGTTGATTTTAGTTTTTATTTACTAGCAGCAAGCCTCTACAAATTATTTAGAAGCACTGAAAGCACACCGGTTGTTGACAGCATTCTTTTTATTGGTGTTAACAAACCATTGACTAGAAGACAGACACATGCAGGACTATGTTTAGACTAGCTTAGAGTCACCACATCTCACTAAGAATGACATGCCATCACTTATAAAGGCAGGACAGTACAACACACTGCAGCACTGATTCCCGTTCCCTGTGTTACAAGCCGTAGTCACCAGGCTGCCTACATACCTTGCATATCTATGCAAAACAGTTCTCATTAGTCATGTATGCACCCACCTGTCTGTTCAACTAGTTATTGCCAGGTTAATATCACATATCATTTTACATTGATTTACATAGCCTAGGAAGACATTATGGCTGTGCAATATGTATGAACCATGTGGTCACTTTCATTTTTTCAGAAGAATCAGTAAAACAATTCCAATTTCTTGGAATTTCATAAAGTGTCTTCACTTACAGTAAAAAATGTTTCTTTATAAAATGTATTCTTTAATTAGAAAAAGTAATTATGAAAATGCTACATTATTTTCTCATTACAGCTTGCTAAAATATCTGTCTGCAGTCATTATATTATCAAAATAGTTCATTAGCCGCCATTGCACCACTAGCCAGATGTGCTACATGTGTGACAGATGTCACAGAGAGATTCAGCTCTGAATGCAAGTGTTACTAATACTACCTAATCAAGAGCAGTTCATACAAGGGCATCCCAAAAATTTAAATTAGAGTGATAACTGGTAAAAACTAGTACCATCAAGAAATTTCCTTACCTTATATGAGGAAATAGTTCAACCCAGTCTGCACATTCTTCCTGCAGGCTCTGAGTTTGGGAAGTCACCTTTCCTTCAAAAAGCATTTCATCAATCTCCCAAAATAATTGCTGCACTCTCTGTGTGTTGGCCTTATCAAATTCCTACATATTATAAAAGTAATAGTTGTTAGTAAATATGCATAGATACCTACATTAAAAACCACAGTTTTTAAAGAACAGGACAACTTGGACAGATTCAATTGAGCATCTCAGAATGAATCTTCCAACTACCTACTTTGGAGTCAAAAAAAAAGAAACCCAAACCAAAAACCCAGCAACCCAGGTAGCTGGCCTGGGCAAAAGGATTTAGCAAAAAAGGAACTAGCTTCCTAAGATTAGCCAACAGATAACATCATTTATAAAGCATCTGGACTGCTGCCTCCCTCCATGTTCCAACACGGACTGAGCCATGTGCACTGCACGTCTGGGACCCACAGCACCAAAGCTCCCTGCTTTTAAGAGCGGCACATTTCCTTTCTGAGTAAAACAGCTAAGAGAGGGCTCCTCCCTTCTGTATGACAGTCTGGTGGTTAGGAAACAGCTCTCAGTGTGAAAAGTGGCCTTCCACATCTCCCCACTGTAGCTACAACTCAGTGCAACCAGAAATGGGTGAGCACAGGAGCATAAGAAAGTAGGAGGGAAGAGCCCAACTTTATCCAGTGATGTGTAAACAAGCACTTGACTGAGGGTTCCTCAGCCGGGGCACTGGTTGTGATGGTATTTGGCCACTTCTATTAGACACTTTTATCTGTCCGTTTCCAGCTGGGTGTCCCAACCACTTCAGGCTACAGAAGGGATCATACCAAAAGGAACAGGAAAGTAACTCTCACCCAGGCTATTGTATGATCCAGGTTGAGGCTTTCTCCAGGAGGACTGGCAGCAACAGATGGGATCAGTACCCCGAAGGTTAGGATATTATGCAAAAGATACGGCAGAACTACTGCTAGCAGCCATGGACGGCTTTTTAAAATAAAAGTGGCAGTGACCGCAACACTTCTGCATTTATTTAATACTGCCCACCTGCACCAAGCATGCCTCAGAGTCAGCCTCCCTAACAGGCTTAACGTCTCTCTGTGCTATCTACAAAACATAACCAAGCTTAGGTAAGAGCTAAATACTTATTTAGACTGGGACATTTATATGCATGCTCATGAATGTAGTTTATGACTCAAAAATTATGAGAACAGTTCCATTTAGACACTGCCTCTATTATGCGGTATTTGAAAAAGTGTATTTTATCATTCTCTTGGACTCGGAAACCCAAGCCTACCTTCTTTGCTAAAACAGGTTTGTTTTCCCCAAATTCCATTATTTCATATTTTTATTCCATTTTTCTTTGTTACACATCAACTGCACTGATATCAACTTGCAAACAGGAACTATTTTTAAAATATTCAATCATTATACACGCTCATTTGGCTATCTTGAAGGAAAGTGGTTAATTTCTCCCACAGGATGTGCGCTGCATGTCCAGTTTTTGTAAAAATTATTCTACAATTTTTAGATAAAGCGTACTGTAAAAGTTTCTGTGACATACATCATCCCTCCAGGAGTAAACTGAGCTTCTTTCAGTAGACAAGCCAGTAGTATAGCTGCTTATTCCAGACCAAGAATTATTCAACTCTGTGGGTGTTGCACAACCACTAGACGAAAGTGATGAAAGTGCTGCACTGTGAAAACAAATTAAGAACACAATGGTTTTCTGTAGAAACATTTTTAAAATAGCACAACTGATCACGTAAATAGACAGTGATACTGTAGCCTCAGCATTTGCTGATGACGCCAAGCTCTGTGGTGCGATCAACACACTGGAGGGAAGGGCAGCCATCCAGAGGGACCTTGACAGGCTTGAGAGGTGGGCCCATGCCAACCTCATGAAGTTCAACAAGGCCAAGTGCAAGATCCTGCACCTGGGCTGGGGCAATCCCAAGATCAAATACAAGTTGGGCAAGGAATGGATTGAGGGCAGCCCTGAGGAGAAAGACTTGGGGGTGCTGGTTGATGAGAAGCTCAACATGAGCCAGCAATGTGCAAGTGCAGCCCAGTAAGCCAGCTGTATCCTGGGCTGCATCAAAAGAAGTGTGGCCAGCAGGTTGAGGGAGGTGGTTCTGCCCCTCTGCTCTGCTCTCGTGAGACCCCACCTGCAGTACTGCGTCCAGCTCTGGAGCCCCCAGCACAAGAAGGACATGGACCTGTAGGAGAGGGTCCAGAGGAGTGCTACAAAGATTATCAGTGGGCTAGAACACCTCTCCTATGAAGACAGGCTGAGAGAATTGGGCTTGTTCAGCCTGGAGAAAAGAAGGCTCCAGGGAGACCTTATTGTGGTCTCTTCCAGTATTTGAAGAGGGCCTACAAGAAGGCTGGGGAGGGCCTTTTTACAAAGGCTTGTAGTGATAGAACAAGGGGTAATAGTTTCAGACTGGAAGAGGGTAGATTTAGATTGCAAATCAGAAGGAAATTCTTCACTCTGAGAGTGGTGAGACACTGGAACAGGTTGCTGAGAAGGGTTGTGGACACTCTAACCCTGGAGATGTTCAAAGCCAGGTTGGATGGGGCCTTGGGCAACCTGGTCTAGTGGGAGGTGTCCCTGCCATGGCAGGGGGGGGTTAGAAATAGATGATCTTTGAGGCCCCTTCCAACCCAAACCATTCTATGATTCATTTTTTTGCTTGGGATCACACATACAAATGCAAGGGGCTTTCTGCTTCTAATTTTTTTCTGAATGTTGAATACAGCCTTCTGCTGGTAACATGAAGAAACCCAGCTTCTTCAGGTTTATGGTCCCTTGTGACTGACAGAATTTTTTCTAGTTACCCTGAATCTTCTTTTCCTTCTTTCCATGTTGATACTCCATATAATTCTCTTTATGACTCTACACAGGTTTCTTGAAAAGACCTTGTGTCTTTTTTGCTTGGCAGCTTTCTCCTAAGCCGAGAATGTAAACATCTATCTCCTGAAGACATACCCCTGTAATCACCTTTGGTGCCTCTCTTTGAACTTATTTCTGTTAATGCTGCAAGTTTTAACTGCAGTTAACAAAAGCTGGGATGTTATTATCAGCCCTTCTTCTGGCTTAAAGATCCATGTTATGTTTATGCCCTAGATTAGCAATGCTGTACAACATGAACTACATAATTTATTGTTTTCTGTATCTTCACCCTCAGATCTCTTGCTAGACGACTGTGACTGTACCAATTTATCTCCAAATTTCTGTGTTTAATCAGTTTCTCCCTCTTGCGAGCCATAAACAGTTTTGTGCCAGAGGAATTTAAACTGATTTAATTTGTTGCCAGTTAACCAACTTTTATTTGCTGATTCTGGTATTGAAACCAACAAGTAAATAGTTACTTACAGACAGACAAATACATACTTCAAGAGACATATCTCAGTTCCTCTCCAGACGTCTCTCCTCCCTGCTCCACGGTCTCCAGCCATGTCAATGCACACGATACTTAGACCCTTTGATGAGGCAACACGCCTCACCAAATAGCAGGAGATGAGACTTTGTAGCTAGTACATTGAGCAGGGCTCAGGAGACAGATGTCTCATTCCTACAGGTGGGAAGTTCTCTGCACCGCTTCTTTCTGTGCTGCTGTCTCTTACCTTTAAGCCAGAAAAAATGGCAGTGACCTGCTTCGCATAGTACTGTGGACCTGATTGCTGAGAATCAGTCCAAGAGGACATGGTGTTACTGATATAAGTGAAGCTTTGGAGTCTGTTCATCTTATGGGAGCAGTAGGCATTCAAAGAAGCAAGGAAATTAAACAATTATATAACGATATATTTTATTACCTTTGCATTCAGTTGGTTCAGGTTCCATCCCTGGCCCTGACAGCAGTCAAGAGTGCAAGATACAAACTCGTATCGTGTGTGGCAGCATGTTCTTCCCCTTCAGAAACAATGAATTTATAAAGTTGTGTTGTGACCTCCCTCTGGATTACTGCAGATCATTATCTGATGTTACAAGTATGACAAGTCAGTTTTCAAGGTCATGACAGGTCACCAGCTGCCAGAGCTTCAATATCAACTTGATCTCAGTTTAAAAATCTTTAAAGAAAAGGGGAACAGCCTTTTTAGCCCAGGTCATTTCAGTGGTCTAGTCTGTGAGGAAATTTCACAAACTGCATAGAAGAACAGATCACAGTGCCAGGATGGAGACAGGGTTGCAGGAAAGCAGGAAATCAATAAGGCACCTTTATCGCCAAAGTTACTACATTGTACAGTTACACCTAAAGTATCTCATAATCTTTGTCATATACACTGAGGTTTGGAAATTCCTTTCTTCTTTTGCAGACAGGAAACCGAGGCCTAGAGAAACTGAGACCATGAGTTGTCTGTAGTCACATAAGAAATATGACTATGGTTGTATAGGAAATACCGTGACCTAAAGATTTAATGCAATATCGAAAGTCAGTGCTCTGATCAGGCCATCTCACTTCTAATATAGCCCAAAGGTTCCAGCTGGGATGTTTAATTGTTGTTATCATTTCACTTTATCAATGAACAACCTCGACAGAGGAACCAAACACTGCAGCAGTTGTTGACCATAAGGTTCATACTGCTATTTGGCACAAACACAAGGTGAGAAGTAAATTCTGGTGTCCTGTCTTTGAAATTATAGGCTCAGCATACAGCCAAATATACTGCAAGCCAATGCAGATTCACATAATTGCTGCAAAAATTAAAAAGCTGGTGGAGTAATGCTAAAACTCTTTCAACAATGATATACAATCTGTGGCACCTTGTCTGGAGATCAGCTTCTAAATATTGGTCCTTTATTCCCTAGAACAAAGTTGACAGATGTTGCATCAGTCTCTGTATGAAGGGCTCCTCTTTCCTGCAGATTTGAGGCAGCCATTCATGATCATTACTGCAGAATATTAATCATCCCTTCTATGTTCCCATTCCAGTCTCTGAGTTGCTGTGGATTGCAATTTCCTTGTGCCAGCTTTTGCATGCACCTGCAGGCTTCACAAAGCTGTTACTCCTTCTCTAGTTGTTTACAACTCTGCCTAGTACTTGGTGTTTTCCTCACTTGTGCTTAGTACCCAGACAACTCACCCTTAAAACTGTCCAAATACACAATTTCTCACCAATAGTGATGGATGAAAAAAATCCAAACAGGAATTAATTTCAGTGTACACAGGATACAAATACTTTATTGGAAAATACATAAAAGATAAGCCACTTAATTTAATTTTTCTAAACGAGTTTACAGTCCATCTTAAATAATTAATGTTAAGTCACTACTTTTTAAAAAGCAAAAAGTAAAGCTATGGAATGAAGTTGCAGCTTGAGTTTTTCTTCCCTCTACACTGTCATACAAAAACCTAAGTGTCCTGGTTTGAAGGACAGGTGTCTGCTAGGGAAGGCAGGAACCTCCCTTGGAATGGGAAATGTAAATCCTTTCCCTCCAAATTATTGTAATTTTGAAATCAAGGGGCTCTCAGGCAAAGATATGGGAAATAGGAATAACAGTTCTTTACTAGTATGTATATATATTAAAACAAACGAACAACAATTAATACAACAATTAGCAGCAAAACAGAAGCAGAAAAACCGGTCTCAGCCCTGTGGCCTGTGGGCACTTTCCCTTCGGTGTAGTGATGGTCTCAGCCGGCAGGGGGCGCTGGAGGTTCCCGGCCCGCAGGGCGGGTGCGATGGCGGCTGCAGGGGGAGCGCTATGGCCACGCGGCTTCGGCAGCACGTGGTGATGGCGGCAGGAAGAGAAGGAGGAGAGGCTTCACCCAGGGGAGTGCCCCAGCAGGACTCTTGGGAGCAGCAAGCTGGGATGGCAGGACAAGGCAGGCAGGGGTTGCGAGGCAAAAAGACTCAGAGCAGTGCCAAAAGAGAGGCGGGGGCCGGCAGGGGGCTGGGCAGCGGCGGCTCCACTCCCAAACAGGGCAGGGGTCAGCGAAAACTCGGTCCTGGGCAGATGAAAAATAGGTCCTCCTTTAAGTGAAGGTAGATGTTAATAAGGTCCCAGTCAAGAGGGCTGCAGAATCTCACCTTACAGCAGAAGAAGACAGCTCCGGGCAAAGGATGGGGCGGGGGGGGGAAAGGCCAGCCACAGCAACGAAGGCAGCAACTGTTCCCCTGCTAAGCCCCGAGCAAGAGAGAGGGCAGCCCAAATCGCGAGATATTTCTGTCCCTCGAGATGAACTCCCACCTAAGGAATACTGCCAGCAGATACACTTCACCCCAAGGCTTCTGTTCTCCTCAAGTACCTCATCGTTAGCTTCTTAGTAACTTATGGGAAAAAATTCTGTATGTAAAAAGGAACAAAAGGAAAGAAAACCTAACCCCCAACACTTCCCTGTGAAGTGGGTCAGGACGGCATATTGGCCCCTCTGCCCCCCTCAGTAGAGAGGCACCTACAACAATGACCCCTCTGCTTTTCCTTTTGGAGCCAGTTGTGATGCTGAGTCTATGGCAACTTGGTCTTTCTAGCCTGGGTGAACCATCCTCCTCTCCCACAGCCAGTTCCTCCTGCAGGACTCCATACCTGTTCTGCAAGGGTAACTGGAAAGGTGGGGGAGGCCAGGAGGGGATTCACCTGCTTCCCCAAGCAGAGACCTGTTTCCATTCCCCCCCTTCTCTGAGGTCCCCTCCTGCTGCCTGGTGACAAGAGAGGGGATCCTCTGATCTATGTGGGGCCTCAACCTGTTTCCTTTCTCTGAGGGAGTAGGTCTACCAGTCAATCTCTCTCACTCCCTGATACTCCTCAACCTTTCCACTTCATCGTTCAGCTCAGCCACCTGGCTGAGCAGATCATTCACCTGTTCACATCTGACACATGTGTTGTCACCACTACCCTCCATTGCAAGTGCCAGGCTCCAGCACTCTCTGCAGCCAGAGGCCTGGATGCCCACATGTTTGTGTGGGGCCACAGCTTTTCTAACAGCCTTCAGCTGGGTAGCAACCATGGCTGGATCTCTACAAGCAACTCTCTGGTCCTTTAAATACACAATTTGTGGCCGAACCTTTGTATCGTCTTTCATTAGACAGGATTATGAAGGAAGATGATGCAAACTAAAAGAGTATGAGAGGCTGGCATATATTGTAACTTAGGAGAGAGTAAAGACATCTAAATCAGAAGGTGGAAGGATATTTTTTCTCTGAAGGACTGAAATGCCTGGACACAAACTTAGGTAGTTTAAAAAATAACCAAAATTTGAAAGCCATATATTGGTAAGCTCTTTATTTTATAAAGTAATTAATCTCAATTTTTATGCCATATTCCTAAATTTCTTACACTTGCATTTCAATTCTCTAATCATCAGGCCTCTGGATTAAGGTGTTTTGTGTGCAGCTATGTTGGTGGGCTCACTGAGCAAGGCTTTGTTTAAAGCCTGAAAACAGAACATGACAAAAAAGGGCTTGTGAAGTTATCAGGTGGAAGATTAGAATCATGTTTTGAACTTTAGATTAGCTGCATGCTTAAGACATCCTTGTTATGATTTGTTATTGGAGAGAAGAATAGCTACTTTCCTTCAGAGTGATCTTTAAACTATGGAAAATGATGGCCCAATGTGCTAGCCTACAAGTGTCTAGTATGCTCTCACTGCTACAAGAATGAGATAATCAATGTTATATTCTAAAAGCAACTAAAGTTTTTTATAGGCAAAGGTGTATATAATCAAAATAACCTTTGGTTCCACATGA
Organism: Coracias cyanogaster; assembly: GCA_033124195.1. Classification (NCBI taxonomy): domain Eukaryota; kingdom Metazoa; phylum Chordata; class Aves; order Coraciiformes; family Coraciidae; genus Coracias; species Coracias cyanogaster. The sequence continues at coordinate 50,370 of JAVSBS010025886.1, forward strand.
AAAAAAAAATTTGAGTAGTCAGTATGGAAGATGGAGACAGCAGATGCCGTCACATAAGATTAGGTTCATAGAGCTCAGTTTTTGATAAATGTAAACACTGTAAGAATGTTGTTTGTTATAAAGATAGGCATGTTACTATGGTGACAATGGCATGACTTAAAGTTGCATATGTTGTGCTACTTGAATAGTCCCTGCAGTAAGTAACTAGGATGCATGCATTTGCTGTCATTTCCAAAACTAGTTTCTGCAAGACAAGAGATTTTTACGTACTAATCAATGTTAAGGCATTTCCTGGTGATGAATATGCCATTAAAAAATAATTATTTTGGACCGATTTATTTTTGATTTTGTAATTTGTTAGTTTTATGGTGGTTCAATTCTAATACCTTTTTTTCTGATTAATATTTATATCATTCCACTTCCCTGTACATCTTAGAAGCCATAAATACACTTTGGCTTTGTAAGTCTAGTGCTGCTAAGACTTGTTAAATTATTTACCAGACTAGGAAGATTTGCTTCAGAAAAATGGAAAACCAGCATTCAAATTGTCATATACAATTAAAAGCCTTAGAGAGTATCAGTAAATTTAACTATACTATTTTAATTTGAAAACTGCGAAAGAAACTGGTAGCAATCTGTCTTTACACTTTTTTTTTTACAATACATGTTTTTAATTATCTTACAATAATGCTATCTGCTGGTTTTAAATTTTGATAAACTAACACTAGGATTAATACTTATTACTGTGACAGTAATTATTTCATTTAAAACAAGTAATATATTGCATGGCATTCTTGGGAAGACGCAAGGGCCCTGTTATCTTAGGAAAAAGCCTTCTTATAGTGTAACAATGTAGTCAATTTGCCTTTAGCTCTGAGCTGTATAGGGTAAGAATTGAATAGAATAATCAAACAGATATTCCAGGGCATAAAAATATACTAGAGTATGTGGCAGCAGTTGATAACATTCTATTCATATTTTTACTTTAAAAGATGAATCATCTTTGAGGGAAGGAG